>JAAGKR010004731.1:8395-58029 GCA_011419295.1 Clarias macrocephalus | reverse complement strand
GGGATGGTTTCCATTAAGACTGTCCTATCATCGATTGATGCTCTGGGGACCTGTGACTTCAGTTGTTCGATAGCTCAGGACTGGAATCTCCTACAGTCTACCTGAGCCTCCAGGAACAAACTGGACTCCTTTTAATTTTAACACATCTCCTGTTACACTGAACTTCCAGTACACATTATTAAGTTGATCAATCCCTGCTATCCGTTATCACCCAGATGAGGATGGGTTCCCTGTTGAGTCTGGTTCCTCTCAAGGTTTCTTCCTATTACCATCCCAGGGAGTTTTTCCTTGCCACCGTCGCCCTCGGCTTGCTCATCAGGGACAATCTTATCATTTTTGATTCATACACATTGCATACAGACTTACTTCTTTTTATTGTGTAAAGCTGCTTTGCGACAATGTCAATTGTTAAAAGCGCTATATAAATAAAATTGACTTGACTTGACTTGACTTTAAAAATTTACACACTTTCTATAGAAAAAAAATTGTTAAAAAAAACTGGTTAAAATAATTTCTATGTTCTCCTTTTATTTAACAGAGCATATAAATCAATACTGTATGCAGTTTTGTATGTGCATTCAAGACTTATTAAATCCTGAGACAGTGCAAAATAAAATGCAGTCTAGATCTATTATATGGCTTGTCAGTGAATATGAAACACACACAACAAGCTCAGGGTTAAAAATAGAAAAAGATCATTTCAAACAATAGATGCCAATCAGATATTTAACAATATCCATTACAAGTACTGTAATGTCCGAGCATAACACAACAGCTTACGGCTGAAATGTTTGACCTTGACTTCTGGATGAAGGCACAAACTTAATGTGATGTGAAGCTACATATAAGATCATATACTAATTTCTTTCGCTTCGTCTGTATTGATTCACTTAACTAACTACCCGGCTTGCTATACAGTTGCCTTTCACAATTGTGTTAGGTTTCTGGGCAAAACCTCTCTTATTGCATTGAAATATTAGAGTGCAGAGCCACTTCAGACATTATCTTGAAAGAAATGCTTTTTTTTACTTATTTTGTTTTATTAATATTCCACTGTATATTGTTATTTAACTTCCTAAATAACACATGTCTTTCTGCTTCCTACAATAGATTACTGCGAGACATAACTTCATCCCTTCTATTGTTTACATGTGTGCATTAATTTTTAACGAGATGGACCGAAGTTATATGTCTTCAGAGACTTGAAGAAGATTTTCAGGCACAGCACTTTCTGCTTGCTACTATCTCTTTGAGCTCCTGAGTTTTTTTTTTTTTTTTTTTCCTTTTTCCTTTAAAGGTACCATGCTAAGGTGTTTTTATTTGGTGTGCAGCAGTGTGTAGCTGTTGTGAAAGTGTTGTCTGTTTGGCCTGAAGTGTATAAGATGACACCAGCTGAGGGAAGCCGTCACTGTGAGGTTCAGAAATTCTGGAATAAATGTAAACACCGCTGTGTGTTTGGACAGCAGGAGGATGAGCTGGGAGAAAAATTTGCTTTTTAGCGACTACTTCAGCAAAGGACATACACATTTCATTAGACAAAATAACAAAATAATGTTTGAACGCTGCAGAATGACACTAATAGACTAGATACAAGTCCTTAAAAACACAATCAGCTGATTAATTATGATGTTACAACATGTTAGAGCCCTGATGTATATTGCATTGTCTGAAATGTGTTACTTAAGATGTATTGCATAAATCTGAAAAAAATAAAAATAAAAAATGCTTGGTTAGAAAATCTTTGTGTAGCCAGGTGGGAATAGTACACGCAATTTTTATGTACGCCACCAGATGGCACTGTCATTTCGGGGCACCCTTGGGGGATACCGGTGAATAAATAATAATAAAATAAAAAAAAAACAGGAAGTCAGACCATTGGCTGCAGCATTGAAGCATGTTATGTTTCAGGTACATCCAGGTATATCCAGGTAAATATGTTTTAACTTGTGCCTGTTGCATGTTCATGAGTGTAGTATACAGAAATACTGTTGGATGTTAGTGGCTAATATTGTTGTTTATGTTGGATGTTAACATTGAAATGATTCTCATGAGTCATGTAGAGAAATGTTTAAAGTATGACTCATGAGAAGTCTGCCACAAGATAACCTGTGCTTAAGTGGATGCACTGAACAGAAGAGCCACCACAGTTATTTTTGTATTTCTTCAATGAACAGTGTTTAGTTTTCTTTTGTATTTGTTATTTGGTACTAGCAATTTTGGTTAGTTCTCAAATTTAAATTTAGAGCTGAGGAGGAGTGGAGGACATCAGGACAGCCAGCTGACCAAGTTTGGAAGAGACGTTTTATATCTTGTCCTTGGTTCAAGTTTACCCCTAGACAATTTAAAATGTCAGACAAAGGCAGTGATAATGAACAGACAGAGATGGATCCTGTCGTTGAGCTTCAGGCCAAGTTATCTGAACTAAGTAACAAACATGACCAGGCAATGGCTAAAATAACGGCTCTGAGTAGGAGCACTAATAGATCTTATATGTACTTGTCCAGAGAACGCCCGGTCCAGCCTTTCAGTGATGTTGCTGCAGTCAATGGTTGTCCATGTATGGGTTTCTTGATGAGGTACACAGGGTTATCAGGTCTAGGGGCCTGGGTGTCAGTGACCAGGTTGACTTTATTCTCAACAAATTTTCAGTTTTCCCAAAGAAGTTTATGGTGAAAAACGCAGTGTAGCACAGCTTTTTCAGACCTTCTGTAGCCGTTACCAGCTCTAAAACAAAAGCCAGGTGCAGTGTCTGATGCAAAGGTAGTAGTCAGAGACCTGTTTGTGGATGAAGTCAAGGATTCTGCACTCAGAAGGGAGCTTTGAAAAATGGTCAGGGATAAGCCAGAGTCCACACTTTAAGATGTGTGTCAGGAACCTATCGCATGGTCAGACCCAGTAACACCAGAGTTGCCAAGAGCAGGAGCGTACTGTGTAACCGTGTAGTGGAGAAAGGTCAGTGTACAGGTAGCATACAAGATAAATCATCTACACTGGATGAAATCCTTAAAGTTGTTACTGAGCAAGGCTATTGGAGAAATAGTCAATGTGGTGAGGCAAAGTGTTGCTCTTAGGGACAAGCCAGACAAAGGTGGGAGGGCTGGATGACGGTTTAAGTTTACAGAGGAAGGAAAGCCTGTCTGTTTCAAATATAAGGGAGTAGGACACATTCCCAGAAAGTGCAAGCGTCCCAAGCCACAGAGTCAGCCCACTGCCAGTGTTTCACCTTTTCAAACTAGCTCCCTCAATTGAGAATGAGGACGTATCCCCTACAGCCAAATGGTTAAGGCTAACTGCCGCTAACTCCTTGCCAATCCCATACATAGGTTACATTTAGTTGGATGTGCAAGCTATGGCGTTTACTGTACCAGAGTGTGGGTTTATTGGTAGTCTGGGATTCAGCCCAAGGAGGCTTAGTTTCAAAAGATACTAGGGCAGAATGGATGGGTGCGGAGCAGCAGATAATGAAAGAATCCATGCCTGAAAAATGACCCCTAATACTTATAGGAATGAATGTGATTAAGAGTTGGCTATTGCCATTTTCGACTCTGTCTTTGGTGGAGAGCTAAACTCAGTTTGGAGAGAAGCGTTTCAGGGAGTGCAAACACGGGACATTGTAGGAAAGACATCGGCAGCCAGGGTAGCTGGTAAAACAGTACATGTACCAGCATATTCAGTTGCTATGGTGTATGCAAAAGGGCTCAGGGTGCCTGAATGACCAGACATTGATGCTGTTAGAGCTTACTAAAGCAATATTACCCAGTGGTCTTGTGGTCGTCCCTACTCTGGTAGAGCCTAACAAACCAGTGAACCCAGTCCAAGTAGTGAATCTTTCACAGGACGATTTGTGGTTATTGTCCGGAACAAAACTTGGTGTTCTCAGTGTGATTGAGTGAAGTTTACCTCCACTGCTTCCTTAACACAATCACATATCTGCTGACCATGAGGAAGTGTCCATAGGCACGAAGGAGATGAAGACAGATGGTGAACTGAAATCATTACTAGATCAGCTAAATATTGGCGGTTCACTGAATGAACAGGCTAAGTTAGCAGCACTGTTAGCCCAGTATGCATTTGTTTTCACATTCAAAGATGAGGACTTGGGTTACACTAACAAGGTCAAGCTTGAGATAAATCTAGTGCATAATGTCCCAGTCACTCAGCCTTATAGACAAATACCACCAACACAGTACAAAGAGGTTAGAGAGCACATAATGCAACTGCTAAAAAAGGGTGTCTAGAGAGCACTAGTGTTTATGCTTCACCCATTGAACTTGTGAGGAAGGCAGATAACAACTTAAGGTTGTATGTGGACTACAGGAGACAAGCTCATAGCCCAGATGTGACACGTTTCCTCTGCCACGCATCAACAAGTGCTTTGATGCATTGCATTGGACAAATTATTTATCAACCATAGACCTTGCTAGTGGTTACCACCAGGTTCCTGTACATGAGAGAGACTGACACAAGACTGTATTTTCCAACCCCATTTGGACTATTTAAGTACACCCGACTTCAATTTTGTATTTGCCAAACTAAGACATCATCCAAGTACACAAGCATTACCTGGAAGACCAAGTAGCTCATGCAGGCCATAGACATGATAGTCTATTCACCAACTTTTGAGGACCACCTAGTGTGACTACAAACAGTTTTGTAGAGACTCAAAGAAACCGGTCAAGATAAAGAAATGCAATTTTCTTCAGCCCAGTGTCCTTGGTCACCAGATTTCAGCTGGAGGCATAGGCACAGACCTGACAAGGTAGTAGCAGTGAAACAGTGGCCTGTACCTGCTAAAGCCAAAGATTTAAGATCATTTTTGGGATTTTGTGGCTACTACAGGAGGTTTATGCAGGGGATTTTTCCAACTGGCTGGTCCTTTGCATGCTACATTGTCATGAAATGAAAACTCATACAACTTGTTTTTGTCATATTCTACAATATCTTCTTAACAAATTGTTTAAAGATTTTAAAATTATCATTGAGTAAAACACTGCTATTATGGAAAAATAAACAACATCTGGTTTAATAATAATTATTAGCAACCAGAGGACCAATGCTGCTCATTGCCCTGAGAATGAAGTCCCCGCAGTGAAGCATGGTGGTGATGGAAATGCTTTTAATCAGCAAGGGCTGGGCCCTTGATGAGCATGCCGGAGGTGACAAATCTGAGATAACAATACGAAGAAACCTTTAGAGCATCCAGACTGAACAGGAACGTCACCTCAGCCATAAAGCGGTAGGCCACATAAAATCACAGAGCGATGTGCAGATACTGAGACGTATAGTTCACAAATGTTGCCACTTAGTCAATAGCTACAGACCTCCAAATTTTGTGGCCTTCAGATTAGATCAAGAACAATGCATATAGAAGTTTATGGAATGGGTTTCCTTGGCCAAGCAGCTGCATCCAAACCTTACATCAACGAGTGCAATGCAAAGTATTGGATGCAGTGGTGTAAAGCACGCCACCATTGGACTCTAGAGCAGTGGTGACGTGTTCTCTGAAGTGACAAATCATGCTTGGCTGTTGGCAGGAGAACAGTACTTGTCTGACTGCATTGTGGCAAGTGTAAAGTTTGGTGGAGAGGCGAGTTATGATGCAGGGTTGTTTTTCAGATGTTGGGCTTGGAGCCTTAGTTCAATTTCATGCTTCCAACTTTGTGGGAGCAGTCTGGAGACGGCCCCTTCCTGTTCCAACATGACTGCGCACCAGTGCACAAAGCTAGATCCATAAAGACATGGATAAGCAAGTTTGGTGTGGAAGAACTTGACTGGCCTGCACAGAGTCCGCTGGGATGAATTAGAGCGGCGACTGCGAGCCAGGCCTTCTTATCCAACATCAGTACTGTATCTGGCCTTACAAATGCTCTTTGGAAGAATTGTCAAAAATTCCCATAAACACACTCCTTAACCTTGTGGAACGCCTTCCCAGAAGAGATGAAGGTTATTCAAGTTCATATGCATGTCAAGGCAGGCGAGCGAATACTTTTGGCAATATAGTGCATGTATTAACCCAGAGGGTAAGGGATGAGGTGAATATGTATGTAAAAACAAGCGTTGTTCCATTGCGCTACAGCAACACTACACCAATGGTAACAATACAGAATGTGGGAAAGTTCAAGAGGTGAGTACTTACCCATGCAGAAAATGATATAATTATTCTTAAACAAAGAATGACGCTGCATGTGTAGGGCGTTTTAATATTCTGTCAGTCTGTAGGCTGTGAATAAAGTACTTGATTTTATAGCAGGAGTTAAAAAAAAAAGGTCTACGGCTTTCAGAAACGTCATGTTCATGTCAGAATTTCAACATGTGAAGGCTTTTCCCAGGCTGACATTCACATGTATCTTGTGTTATATGCTGCCCATTTCTATCAGTGTTGAGTCTCTTCCTGGCTGTTCTCATGGTGTTTCTCTCTCTCACACACCAGCAGTAATATTTCACCTTACATCACTCAGATTGCTCATCCGTGATCGCTTCGATTCAGAGTTACTGAGTTACATCAAACACTAAAGTCCCATAAGTTCCAAAGCAAGCATTGGTGAGTGGTTTAGGTTCTGTAAAGAGTAGCCAAGATCGAAATTTGGGTAAAAAAGATAAGTAGCATTATTGTTACTTACATTAATCATTACCCATTTGCAAAGTTAAAGAGTAAGGTTGTGTAGTCTTAGCTCAGCATATTCTTTAACAAAATGACAAGAAAGTTAATTATGAGGCCACATGATTCACATTTAAAATGTCTAAAATTTTCACTTTTTTCACAAAGTATTGCATATTTGTCTTGGTACTTTTAATTTTACTCTCACGTTGTTTTACACAAGACAATTTCCAACAGATTGAAAACATTCAATTTATTTTTTACTACTAATCTCTTTATAGTTTTTACATTTGAAACTTTTTCATGTGTTCTGCTTATTTTGATGAATTGTTTTTATGTAGGATATTTAAATTTTTTTTACATTTTGTTACACACAATCCATTACTTTTTTTTTTACTTTTTCATACATGAATCATGTATTGAATCATGAGCATTTCATATTTTCATGTGCAATGTTTATGCATTTATTAGTTTTTTATTGTATGCCAGTATTTATTTATTTATTTATTATTTTTCATGTAATTTTAATCATATAATAATAATAATAATAATAATAATAATAATAATAATAATAATAATAATAATAATTTCCAAACATATTCTCCCCAAAACATTAAGGGATCGCCTAAAGCGTGTGTTCAAGACAAACTTAAAAATATCATCACCCCCCCCCCTTTTTTGGAGTAGTTTATTTTGAATTTTGAATGATCACATATGTTTAAAATTTAACGGAATTTACAAATGCACTTTCATGTATTATTGATATGATTACATTGTCCCACGTGGCTTATATTTATTTATTTATTCATTTATTTATTTATTTGGTAAAAACAATGACTTTAATGCATAAGCAGTCTGTTCAGAAGGAAGCATAACTCGCACCTCGCTAAAACACAATTAACATAAGACCCTCCACAGACATGTCCTGCCTCCTTGTGCCTGTCAGTCATCCTCCACACAGCCTGTGTAAAGAAAAATGCCACTGGCACTTCATCCTTAGTGATTTATCCTTTTAGAGGAGTGTGGAAGAGAATTGTGTTATTCGGGGTGTCCTCTGATTCCGAAACCATGCTGGCACATGGGACAGAGTTTATACACAGTTTGTGCACCTCAGCATGAAAAAAAAGCTGCTCAGCATGAAACGCTTTCAACAGACTCTCAATTTCTTCCTCTCTCGTTGTTTTTCTACAGGCACTAACCTGTGGTATTTGTAGTGTTAATTGTAAAAGCACAGAAAGAGAGTTTAACATCACTGAATTCGACTGCATCGACAGACTCTGAGCTTTTAGAGCCGATGTTCAAACAGTGCAGACACGAGGATAATGAGTCTCATCCCAATCTTTCTCCTCTCTCGTGTTTGAAGCTGTCGATGCCTATTTTGTCTTTGATCAGTGAAAAGTGAAACAGACATGTTACCCAGCACCATCTCTGTTTCACTTGTAGCCATCCACCTGTTCTTCCCTCTCCATGAAACAAAACATTCTTTTCTTAAACTACCTGATCTTTTTTTTTTTTTTGGAGGGGGGGGGAGGGGTCTCCTTTGACCTGTCCAAATTCTCTGACCTCAACTGAACAACTGAACTTTTTATCATTTCAGTAACTCTAAAGCTCATGGGTAAGGAATAAGATGTCTCAAAATGGTCCATTACTGAGAATTTTCCAGACATTTACTATAATAAAGTTTTTTTTTTTTTTGAACTCAAGCCTCTATCAGAAAGGTGCAAGCAATTACAACTAAATCTGTCATGCATGAAATTCCTGCTGGCTCTTATTGATAAATTTCCCAAACACATTTTCAAAACTTTTTCAAATTGCCTACACACTTATTTAAACTTTAGTCGTGCATTTAAATTTAAGTTCAGCAGAAGAATACAGACAGACAGACAGACACACATATACACACAGGACAGGTTTTCTTTATCTGTCTCAGAGGAGATGTGAGCGGTTTCTTCTCCCTTTTAAAGCAGTTAAAATTAATTCTGTATAAAACAGTAAGACACCCTTGAGGATCTTGACTACTTTACAATATGAAGACAGGTATAATACTATTCACTATTCACATTATTATCTCACGAAAGCACCTTAAAGTACATATGCAAAGAAGATTCAAGAGTTTGGTTGTCATATGTACTAGTAAATGAAATTCTTACTTTGTTTACTTGAGAATGATAGGGTAGAAGGGGGGGGGGATGCATAATTTACAATACAAAATATGTTATAGTACTGTATATACAGTAAAGTGTGATAGAAATATGAACAATAGCAGCTTTTTAAAAACAAAAGTAATGAGAGAGAAAGAGAACACCATTTTTAAAACTTTTTCTATATTTCCACTAATTATTGTCTGAAACACAACATTCTCTTTAACTAACTGTTTAATTTGAACTTACACTATTTTAGAAGCTTTTGAAAAAAAAAACAATATTCATGACTAAAAAACGTTTTTGTGTACAGCAACTCAACACCTTGATTTCATTTTGTGCCACTACTTTCTGTTTGACTCACTACAAAATCACAATCAAATCATGAGTTTGCTATTACAGTGGAACCTGGGATTGCGAGTAACGAGGTTTGCGAGTGTTCCGCAAGACGAGCAAAGATTTTTAATATGTTTTGACTTGAAAAACGAGCAAGTCTTGGTTTACGAGTTCCGAGTATCATGTATCATGCATGCGCTTCTCGTTTTGATGCCAAGCCTCACATGATTACAACTGAGCCAATGGTTTTTCTCTCTCTTGAGCTGTGTAATTGTGCGCTTTTATGTGCGCAGCTGCTGTGTGTGTGTGTGTAAAAGGGCACGGTGTCAATTTACGCGCGCGCGCACATAACAACAGGATGATACAGAGAAGGAGCAAATGGATCTCTCGGCTTCTCACACGCAGACACACACACGAACACACAGCGCCTGCGTGCATAAACGTAAACGCTTATCTGTCGTGATTTATTTTTTACTCTTTTTAAATGTAAAGTGGTTAATTTGTTTTATTTTTACTTTATATATTGCATTAATTATTTTTATGTATTTATATTTTTGGGCTCTGGAACGAATAATTTGAGTTTCCATTATTTCTTTGATGTATGAGTGTTTTGGAATACGCGCCGACTTCCGGAACAAATTATGCTCATAATGCAAGGTTTCACTGTATTATTATTAAAACCTCATACAACAATTTATTCATAAAATTTGCATCCTTAAATAACCACAAACACAACGGTGGGCTGGTTTATTTGTCATAGCAAAACAGTGAGAGGTGGAGTTGTAAATTGCAACATCACATAAAGTTCACCTTTATATAACCCAAACAATTTTGATGGAGTATTTTGGTATCAGGCTTTTTTACCACCCTTGTGACTCAAAGAAGACATGCAGAATATAATTCTCATATATGTCTTGCATCATTGCCCTCAAAACTGCAAAAAATGGAGTTCTCATTTTGTTGTCAAACTTTTCAGAATTACATGGCTATGTAGAGCTTCTCTTTTTAAAATCCTTTTTTAAATCTTTTATCACTATCTATCTATCTATCTATCTATCTATCTATCTATCTATCTATCTATCTATCTATCTATTATTATTATTATTATTATTATTATTATTATTATTATTATTATTATTAGCCTGGTCAAAGCTTCTTCCATATCCAAGATAGCATTGCAAATCCACAATGATCACATCACATTCATATTAAAATGTAGATCGAGTTGGATTTTGTTTTATGGTCTTTCCTGCATGTTGTTTTATACAGATATAACAGACTAGGTTTGTACAAGCTTATAAGCAGTGGTGGACAAAGTACATAAATCTTGTCCTTGCGTAAAAGTAAAGATACTCATGTTAAATATTACTCAAGTAAAAGTTGCAGTCCTTTATTTACAGTACAGTTGTACTTGAATACAACTAAAACATTCCGACTTTCATATTTACTTCAGTATCAAAACCACTGAGCTTGTATTAGTTCACAGTAGTCTTTAAGTTGAAGTATTAAAGTCTTTTTAAAAAACTTATTTTACAAAAAAAAAAAAAAACATCCATAAAATGGATTAAATGCTGTTGTTGTTGTTGATGAAGTGCGCTTTTATCAAAACTGTAGAAGTAATTCCAACATAAGCTACCATGCATTGAATTCATGCTGACTTTGGATTTGTAAACAGGTTTTAAAAACCCATTAAATGGTATTAAAATGTTTCAGAAAAAAAAATTGCTTCGGTGATGGCATTGATTGGATATCCCCCACCCCCAGCTGTTTTTTCCCCTGTTTTTTTTTGTTGTTGTTGTTGTTGTTGTTGTTGTTGTTGTTGTATTGTATGGCAAAAAAAAAACTACATAGTTCCTCTGACCTGTTGACGGATATGATCTACAATACTGTACATTGCCAAAAGTATTCACTCATTCATCCAAATCATTGAATTCAGGTGTTCCAATTACTTTGTAACCATGGTTACAGGTGCATAAAAATCCAACACCTAGGCATGTAGAACGCTTCTACAAACATTTGTGAAAGAATGGGTCGCTCTCAGGAGCTCCATGACTTCGTGATAGAACACCATCTGTGCAATAAGTCCAGTCGTGAAATGTCCTTGCTACTAAACATTCCACAGTCAACTGTTATTGGTATTATAAAAAAAAAATGGAAGTGATTAGAATGGCATCAACAGGCCGCATAAAATCACAGAGATGGGTCAGCAGATGCTGAGATGCATAGTGTACAGAAGTTGACAACTTTCTTGAGAGTCAATACCTACTGACCTCCAAAGATTAGCTCGAGAACATGGCATAGGGAGCTTCATGGAAAGAGTTGCAATGGCTAAGCAGCTGCATCCAAGCCTTACATCAAAAAGTGCATGCAGCGTTGTAAAGCAAGTACAGGAGAACGGTACTTGTCTGACTTCAAGGTACCAAGTGTAACGGTTTGGTGGAGCGGGGATTATGATGTGGGGTTATTTTTTTAGGAGTTGGGTTCGGCCACCTGGTTCCAGTTAAAGGACCTCTTAACACTTCACCATACCAAAATATTTAGGACAATTTCATGCTCCCAACTTTCTTGGAACAGTTTGGGGATGGCCCTTCCAGTTCCAACATGACTGTGCACAAAGCAAGGTTCATAAAGACATGAATAAGTGAGTTTGGTGTGGAAGATCCGTAGACTGGCCTGGATGGAGTCCTGACTTCAACCCGATAGAACAACTTTGGGATTAATTAGAGCAGAGACCAGGCCAGGCCTTCTCATGCAAAATCAGTGTCTGACCTCACAAATGTGCTTCAGAAAGAATGGTCAAAAATGATGATAAACACACTCCTGAACCTAATAGTATTTGCAAAGTATGGTCCAGGATATACTGGGGAAATGTGTCAATGAGCGCAAACCAGAAGGCCTTAGGCAATAACATCAGAACTGTTTGTTTTTACTACTGGATTAGTTTGAGTATAAACACATTGTCTATTGAATCTAGTAGTTTTAATTCTAGGACTGACCCCAGTAAAGTCCATACCTACGTACAGTAGCATTGCTTTTAGCACACACCATCTGTTTGTTTCTTTTATGTTGTTGCTTTCTGCTCTTAACTCATTTCGTACAGCTATTTTTTTCCCCCTTATTTTTAAAGAACATCAAAGGGGCAACATGTGCTGCATTACTGAGTGAAGGCGTTAAGTTACCAGCTCAGAATATGACCCAAGTACCCAGAACATCTCTTCAATGATTCTGCATTATCCAGGCAATTAATATCCAGTGTTTGCTAATGTTATGGGCGTGACCCCTCTGAGCAGAGAAAGAGCTCTAACAATTAAGTCATGCACTCTTCCTGATTAGGCATAGACCCTTCAGCGAGCAGCCATGTCTTCCTGAGTAGAAGCACGGAGATGCATTTAGACTGAACGCTGGGGTGATTGACTAGCAAATATGACAGAATGACAACCTGACAACAACATGTCATTCCCATTCAGTCAAACTAATGAGGGATTATTCTTTGTTTCTCAAGTTCTGTTAACCCAAAGAAGTGATGCTTCAAACTATAAGCAAAAAAAAAAAAAACTTACTAGTGCATTATTTTTCTTTTCCCTACTTTTGGAAATGGATGCCAGTAGAGGTGGCCTTTCTGCCTCTTGCTCAGTCTTGATCTCTTATTCTCTTTTATACTGATCCCTGGCAGTGGCACGGCAATCTGATTGCGAGGCAAATTCGTGTCTGTATTGGAAAAGGGCAAATATTTGGCTGACACTTAGTGGGTTGAAATTGAGGTCTGGAGAAGCATCACTGTGGTAATGAATATAGCACTGCCTACATCAATTGGAGCCAGTGCTCCAGACTGTTACAGAGCTTGATGTTCAACTTGTAAATTCTTCTCTTGCGTTTATAATAGACCTAATAGGGTGTTTGCACTCTCCAGAGTTTCCTGTCCTCAACAAAAGCTTAAAGTTAAAGCTCCAGAATAGTGACTTTATAGCCAAATATAAAATATATAATGACTTGTATTGTAAGTTGTTTACTGATGTGTACTGTAGAAAATGTTTATACAAATAATTAAAAACAGACACAACAACAATATATAGGAATATATATACTAAGGCAGTTTTCAGGCATAATGAGAGAATGCTGGGATCAATGGTTGGGATTTTGGGGGCATTTTGGAAAGCTCTGTGAAATGGTTAGCACTGTTGCCTTGTGCTTCCAGGGTCTGTATCGATTCCCACCTCAGGTCTGTGGGCATGAAGTTTGCATGTTCTACCTGTGCTTGGTGGATTTTTTTCCATATACTCCGGTTTCCTCCTACAGTCCAAAGACGTGCAGATTAGCGTAACTGCCGTTCCCAAATTGCCTGTATGTGAATGTGTGTGTAAATGTTGACCAGAGGTGCTACCACGGTCTTAAAAAAAAGGGAATAAATACAACTGTCGCTATTGGCCTAGTTGTCCTAGATGGATGGATGGAAACCCAATATTGTGTCGGCTCCCCTTGCACCCTTTCATGGGGCGGTGAAGTCTTGTGGCTGACTGAGGTATAGCTGGAGTATCTATAGCAAAGTGCTGTTGAATTCTTATTTATGATTGGTCAGAATGTGGTTATACAGCATTAATGAACTCATGTTCTACTTTCCATGGTAACAGCTCATACACAGGGACTTTATTCTGTTAAAAGACATTTGTGGAAGCAGACTACACTTTTTTATCCTTGAAACTGCCAGATGTGTAAACATGTAAAGTTTTACGACATTTACTAATTTTCTTTCGAAATACTCAGAGCACAATGGGTGCTGATTAAATGCTTTATTTTGAGTTCAATTTATTTATTCATTAGTTTTTTATTGTTGTCGATCTTGTTCTTATTAAGAGTCTTGTTCTTTGCACTTGCGTTTCCTTGATGATATTTTTCATTTTTGAATTATAACTTATCCTTGTGTGAAGCTTCCTGTCCCTGTTCTCACCCTTGTAGGAAGAACTAAAAAAAAAAAGTTAAGTCATAATAACTTCAAGAAAAGCAAACATGAAACAGAGACATACTGTACATACTGTAGTTCATACACAATCACATACACAATTTGACATTATTTAATAATTGCATTTGTTTGTTTGTTTTTTTTACTATTGCCAAATTACTGTGATAGAAGAAGTATGAAACTAATTTGGACATTTCTTTTTAGAAAAGTAAGGAGAAAAGCTTGTTTAGAAAAAAAAAATCTGTTTTGTTGCTTTTATTTCCTACAAGTATGGTCCAAGTTCATATATTTCTAAAGGAAATGTATAACCGCAAGTAGCACAAAATGCACATCAGGAGCCACCAACAGGAACGCCAGACTTTTTACAGCAGACCAGTACTGCAATCCCAGCACTGTGTGTATAGTTATAGGCAGGTTAGATATTGTGGATGAAAATGAATCCAGAGACAAACCAGAGCGAAACGATCATACAAACATTCTATTGTCTTTGCCTTAAACTAGTCTTTTCAAGTTTATTTCTTGCACCTTTAATCTGTGGAAGTTAAAGCTTGCTATCAGATTGCAGATTCTTTAAATGTTTTTTCTTTTTTTTCACATTGTTTTCACACTGAAAAATGTGAGTACTCTCTTAACAGTGTGACATTTTGCCAGAAAATTCTCACCTCCAAAACACTGTCTGTCACTTATACTTTGCAAGAACAAATGCACTAATAATGAATCTTCCGTGATCACACTCTCAAGCACACATGCGCTAGCTCTGCTAGTTTCGCTAACTACGGTATGTACGGTTGCTGTTCAATTTAGCAATTAACATTAATCAGATGATATAAGCTACTGCCAGTCCCAAGGCCAGATAAAATGGGTCGGTTGCATCAGGAAGGTCATCAGACATAAAAGATGTGGTCGTTGCTTGAATGGATTGAAGATTGAATGGACCGCTGCGGCACCCCCTTGATGGGGGCAGCTAAAAGAAGAACAATAACTTTTGAGTTCACTCAGGGAGCTTAGCACGTTTGGATGCTGCTTTCCTGAAGAAAAAAATGTAGTATGATCAAGAGAAACAAATTATGCATCACAATATATATATTTTTTTTTCCTCGGGAGACTTAGGGCATGATGCGAGGTATACCCTGGACAGGGTGTCAATCCATCACATACACACACTCACATGCTCAATTACAGATGTGGCCATTAAGAATGCGCATTTAAGGACTTCATCTAAAGCTACGTTTACACGGTCAGTTAAATGTGACCCAATTCCGATTTTTTGCTCATATGTGACGCACATCGGATATTTTCTATGTCCGTGTAAACAGGAAAAAAACGCATGCATTCCGATAATTTCGAGATCAGTTTCAGGCCTCCTTCATATGTGGAAATAAATCAGATATGTGCTGATGTGATTGTCGTGTAAACAGACAGATCGGATTTTCTGAGGCATTGCGTTCTGTACGTCATTAAAACTGCGACTTCTTTGCGGTTTAATGACGCAATCAGGCAAACCGATGCGCTGCTCATCCCAAACAGATGCGCCAGTGTGCGGTAGCCCGCACCTCTTGCAAGCCACCAGAGAGCGACCGCGACACGTCTCGCACCCAGACATTCCTCTGAATGGTTGAGGACACAATAAATGAAGCATATGCGCAGACTGCAATGATGCCCTTTTCCTCCTTCCCCGTTTCGCGAACTTTGCGTATATCGCAGAGCATCAAGCATATTTCGCCTTCGTCCATCTTGGCTAGTCTGTAGTGCAAGAACCTCCCTTTAAGTATGCGCGATGTTTCAGACGTTATGGCAAGTGTAAACACTTAAATCGGATATGGATCATAGTTGAAAGAACGTGTAAACAGAAATCAGAAAAATCAGATATAGGCAACAAATCAGAATTGGGCATCGAGACCTGCAGTGTAAACGGGGCTTAAAAGCCAGACAAAGCACAGCAAAGAATTGTGTATAATAAGTTAAGCCTAAAACAATATTGTTTCTATTGCTGAAGCAAACCTGAATTTTATTTTGTTTGACAATAGATATTGCGATATGTGAGATATCCTAAATCGTGATTTAAAATTCATAATTAAAAGTTTGTTACATAGTTTTAAGGGACAAAACAATCTGATAGTGTTAACTATGCAAATGTAGTGATTCCTAAATATGACAAAAAGTTTCAAGTTAATATTCTTATATGCACATAAGAATCTATTCCCGATAAAATAACTTGTCACATGAATCCACACGAAACACTTCGGGCATTTTATAATGTAATATCTTTTTTTTTTTTTTTTTTTTTCCGCTGTTTGTGTCCAGTATTGAATAATTATTTCATCATTATTTGACCACAGCTGGAAATAATAGCTGGAATGTGGTTGTAAAGTTATGAGTGAAATAAAGCTCCAGCATGCGTGAACCCCACAGCATGTGTTACTTTTACTTTACAAATGGTAGCTCAGGTATGACCGGATTTATCAATCCAAATACTGACACACACCCCCAGAAATGCAATTATATAGGCTACTCGCTAAATAAATGCTGACTTTTCCAATGCAACAGCGCGCTCTGATGTGAGTTGCTTTATTTAAGTCATAATATAAGATTACTATAATCTTATTCTTGCTATGGAGTTTTTTTTGTGTGCATAATAATTGCATTTCAATGTTATGTTAGGAATCTGAGTGTATAGGTGTGAACGTCAATACGAGTCAGCAGGTGTCAATACAGTAGGTCTTACATATTCATGAGTCTCTGCTAAAAAAAAGTTAGGCACATCAGTCACTTTACCCCAAACACAAAGTTTTTTGTCTAAGTGTTATAATTTAGTTGTTTAACTGTGGGCATACCCAAGACCAGGGGCACACAAACACAGTGGTGCGCATGCAGGCGATACACTCATCTATCTGCGTAGGAAATGTATGATTACTGTCATTTTTTTAAATAGATGTGCCTACTGACTGGGCCGGCCCACATTGGCCAGCCGCACACCAGGAAAACTCCCAGTGCTCCAGATGGCCAGTGCACCACTGCCCAAAACTTTCAAGACATCCTTAATTTACAAAGTCAGATTTAATTGCTGCCTTTAATAAATTCTGGTTTAAGATGCTTACAGAAGAGGCATGCAATAAATACATAACATAGGTTGTTTAAAGTTCTTCCAGTTGCGGTTAAAATTCACGGCACTACAACTACTAATAATAATAATGAATGGAGAAAGCCCAGGCAAAGAAGAATAATTGTTGATACGAAAGAAGGAGAGGAAAATGAAGAATAACTAAATATCAGTATTTACAGTTTGAGCTTGACATGTTTATGAGCTCTGCCACTTGCTGTCAAGAGGCATCTAAGAGAGATTACCGCAGTATCAGCTTCAGTAGACAGATTGAAACACAACTCCCCCGTACAGGTAATGTACAGTACGTCATGTGCCTGAGAACTTTATAGCTTCCCGCCCAGCTCGTGAAATCCTTTTCCTCGAGAGACGCATTCTTTATGGGCAAATTTGGGCTGTCGGAAGAAACTGAAGTACCCGAAGGAAACCCACCAAGCAGGGGGAGAATATGCAGACTCCATGCGCACAGACCCTGAGGTGGGAATTGAACCTGGGCCCCGCCATTGAATAATGTTATGTTGCACCAGACTCCATATCCCACACTGCATTACTACCTACAAACACGGATGATCCAGACAACAGTTGTGCACATTACATTAGGTCTATCATAAAAAACAAACAAACATGTGGGTCAACTTTATAGACATTATTTTATGAATATGGTTGAGGTTTGTTAGAGGGAAGCTACTGCGTGACACAGAAGTCCAGAGTGCACAATCAGTCGAGGTAGAAAAGTGATAAAGATTCAGGAAGCTGAACAGAACGCTGAGAGTACGACTCACAGTCAAGCAGAGGTACTCATTTAGATGTTTCTTCCATCTGCCAAAATAAATTCTGTTTTAGAATTGTTTATGCAAGTTTTTCTTTTATGTTTAGTCAGGCCAGCATAAAGCAGATGCCAGGTTTTTCAATACCGCTGTCTATTTCGCATCTACCCTTATGAAAGACTGTACTTAGATGATTGGATCATGTGGTTCCGAGCAGCAGGGGATAATACATTTAGCACTGCAAAGCTTAAAAGTAAATACAAAACGAATAATAATGATAATAAATTGAGGTTAAAGTAAAGTTAATTGTTTCTTTTCTTTTTCTTTTTTGTTAAACACTGAAGACCTCGAGGTTTGAGGTTAAACAATTAATTTGAGACAATAGATCAGAATTTCAGCTTTAACTCCAAATTACACAACTTAGAACATGGTGGATTTGTCTGAAACCCATTTCCCCTGGTGACCGAAAATATTGGAACACACACCTGACAGGTGGTTCTTGTTCCCCAGGTGTGTCTTGGGTTGATTGTTTAAATAAATGACAACTCTTAATGTCTAATATTGGCCCTAGGTTTTGCCTCTGAAGACAACATATCCTATTTTCTTCTGCTCAAACACAACAGTTTATTGGTATGTATACCATTTACATTAAAAAAAATAATAATAATGTCCTTGTTGTTGCGACACTTTCAGAGAGGACTATATATGCATATAACCTTTCTCATCCTTGTCAGTGTACAGTACTGTACCTATGCCTGTGTAACTCAGGGTGGTGTCTTCTTCCTTTCTACATCAGTGAAAGTAACATTTAAAAAGAAAAGAAGCCTAAAAAGCACAGCCCCTGTTGTACAAAGGAATGAGAGGAATCTCTGAAGTACCGGTGGTAGACATTATCTATCAGCCTTGAAAATAGTTTTCTCATGTTAGCATCGCTGCCCTGCACTGCTCCTTGCCATTTATCACTAACCATTCATCTTTCTTTTCCTGCTAAGCCAGTTCCACCCTCTGTGTTTTCTCATTAGAATATTCCCTAACCGATGCCAACTTGCTGATTAATTGACTATGTGGCTAATGTGTTGCTAGCATGGTTGAGTGCTTCTCCCTTGCCATACTACAGACTGTTAATTACTCAGTTAGCTGGATTGTTCCCTACAAATAATGCATTCTTAGCCTCTACACAAATCTAACCCCCATAGGTAACCTGGATTGAATGGAAAGCCACAAATAACTAAGAGCCAACATCTGCTTTTATGGAGGTAGTGACTGAAGCTCTTCAATGGCAAATATTGGCATTCACAATCTGTTTGCTGCATTAAGAAATGGCCATATCAAGGACATAGACAACCCTGACTTGGATACTGACAGTTCAGTGATGCATATGTCCATCTAGAGTGCTCAAAATCAAAACTCCCCCAAGCCATTCATTCTCAACAGACCACAAATGCAGATGCCTTATGATGAACAAAAAGGATATAAAAGCCCAGAAAACAATCTGAAAAAAAAAAGAGTTATTCCTTTAGATTACTCGGCAGCAGATATGGTTTAGCTGAAATCAATGAACCAGGAGCAATATGGAGACCAGTATTTCTCAACGGACCCCATCTAAATCTCAGTGGCTAGTGCTAACTACTTTAATGAGTCCCTTAATGAGTGCTAGAATTGTGTTTAAATGTCTAAAGCCACATCTGAGAAGCACTGCCAGATTGATAATGACCTACCAGTTGAGACATCATCTAGGGAGAACTGAGTCACCCAAGACAGTGTTCAAATGAGTAGTGCCAACAACCCTCAATATGTCTGCGACCACAGTCGGATCAAATGAAGCACAACAACCCATGGTACTGGATGCACTGCTTCACATGGCACCTGTTTCAACAAGAATTGTTATGCCAAAGTGTAAAGACTTCATTAACACATTTCAAGGGGTATTTGGGAAGTCTCCAGCTCATCCATGTTATGAAAACCTAAAATATTTTCGATGATTTTGTTTGTCTTGTTATGCTCATCCTTAGTAGAGTATGTTATTTTAGCATGGATAACCGAACTCAGCAGCACGGTGGTGTAGTGGTTAGCACTGTCACATTGAAGCTCCAGGGTCCAGGTTTGATTCTGGGCCAGGTTCAATTCCCACCTCTGTGGGTTTGCATGTTCTCTCCCTGTGCTTGGTGGGTTTCTTTGAATACTCTGTTTTCCTCCAACAGTCCAAAGACATGCAGTTTAGGCTAATTGGTGTATCCAAATTGGCCATAGTGTGGGAATGAGTGTGTGTGTGCCCTGTGATAGGTTGACACCCTGTCCAGGTGTACCCCACCATCTTCCCTCTGTCTCTTGAGATAGGCTCCAGACACCCCGCGACCCTGTATACAGGATTAAGTGGTATAGATGGTGAGTGAGTGAGTGAGTGATAATCTAACTCACAGCTTCTTAAGGGACTGGCATTTGCAATAAATTTGTCATGTGATTATTTCCTGCTTACATGTCTTACTATCAAAAGTGTGGAAAGCATTATGATTGTGCATTTTGTGCTTATACTCTTATGCCCCATTTAGACCATGCCAGCAAAGAGGGGGCCATGTTGCAACTCTGTTCAACACAAGGAGATGTTGCCAGATGGAGCCATTGGAACAGATTGTAAACAACTGGTCGCTCATCACCCTAGGTTCGGGAGGCTAAAAGTCACACACCAAGACAAAACAGACTAATTCAGTGGTTTCATTTGAGAAATTGAAATTGTTTCATTTGAGAAATTAAATGCTGTCAATTTAATTGGTGCTGGTAGACTATTCATCAATGTTTGGATGCAGCTGTAGTTGCTGAACAATCAAGGATACTGTATCATGGGCCAACGTTGACTTTGTTTTTGTTTGTTGTTCAAATTTTCTTATTAAGTTGACAGAAATAAATTAAAGAATAAATCAAAAACTAATTGTGCATTGTGTGATTTCTATCCATTTGACTTGATACAGTTGAAGATGTTTTTGACTCCATGTTTTGAATCTTGAAAATCACACCAGGCAACCATGTGACATTCATAGTTGCATTGCTTTTCATTGTTTAGAAACTAGACTGAAAATGGTCAAAAAGTACTGTGGAAGGATTGTAAATGTAGAGTTACAGCTTTTAGCCAGAAAAGGTAATCACTGCTGTTGAGGAACCTCTGTAAGAAGAGTACAATGATTGCAATCAAGAAACTGGCAGCAATTTCAAGATAGACATCGGCCACAGAGGCCAAAGAGATACAGTAGGGTCCTCTTCAGTAGGACTTCTTTTCTTGTCTGATTAAATTCATGTGAATTCCACATGATCTGTAAAAATCCATTTAAAACTTCCATGGGATCCCATGCATCATGAAGCAAAGGTTTTCTTCACAAAGACAAATTTCCTTTATTGATCCTATGCTGGAAACCGCTAAATGAATAATACATGTTTAATGAAGGCAAGAAATCAAAGTTTTTTTTTTTTCGTTTTTTTTTCTTGTTTTTTTTAATGGTTTGTATGAGGCTTACATGTGCCAATTGATTAAATTAATACACGAGGGAGCATACTGTACCCAGACAGGAGTTCTCCACATGCTCAACCCTAGCAACCAGGAGATTTATGTAATGAATTTAGCATTAGCCTGTGAACCATTACAGGAAGCTGAGAAATATACACCCTATCTCCAGATATAGGATGCTACATAAAACATACGGTCTTATGCAAAAGTTTAGGCACCCCTTGATAAATAAGAGATTTTGGTGATTTTTTTGTAATTGAAAAGGTGTTAACACAGTCTCTCTTGGAAATATGAAAAAAAAAATCCACAATATTTTCAGCAAACATTGGTGCATAGTTACTTTTTATGTCATAAATTGAACAAAGATAAAAAAAACAAAAACATTATTGTGGCATTGTGCAAAAGTATGTGCAGATATCATAGCTTGCAAACACTTTTTATAGCCAGCTAAAAGTCTTCCAATTTTTCTACATGGGATTTTCTCCCATTCTTTCTTGCAAAACGCTTCTAGTTCAGTAATATTCGTTGGTCATCTTGCATACATAGCTCTTTTAAGATCTACCCACAAATTTTCAATGATGTTTAAATCAGGGCACTGTAACGGCCATTCCAAAACCTTCAGCTTGCATCTCTTGCGGTGTTCCATAGTGGATTTCGAGGTATGTTTAGGTTCATTGGTCTGTTGTAGATCCACCCTCTTTTCAGCTTCAGCTTATTTAGTGGAATCCATTGTTCCCTCCACCCGTGCAATGTTTCCTGTGCCAGGAAAGTGGTTCTTCTCTTTGCTATCTTCTTGTATCCTTCTCCTGCAATGTGGGCATCAATAACCTTCATTTTCAGAGTCTTACACAGCTGCTTAGAGGAACCCGTGGTTGTTGAGTGTCCCCAAGTGTGTGCACATGGTTTGAAGAGTCAAAGTATTTGTAAAGCTTTGAAATTGGCATTTACTAATGACAGCTGTTGCCATGCACATCTAACTGGCTGATTAAAAAGAAGCAGGCCTTGTCAAAATAATCTGAGACTCTGGAACTTTTACAGTGCCCAAACTTTTGCACAGTGCCTTAATGATGATTTTAGTTTTTATTTTTGCTCAATTTATCGCATAAGAAGTAACTATGCATCAATGTTTGCTGAAAATATTGTGGATTTTGTTTTTTATTTCCAAGAGTGTTAACATCTTTTCAATAAAAATAAAAAATAAAAATCACCAAAATCAATTATTTATCAAGGGGTGCCTAAACTTTTGCATAAGACTGTATGGTAGGGATGGCTGCATTACTCAGCCTCTATGAGAACATGGCGAGTCTGGATTTAATTTCAGAGTGGACGTTCAAAAAGTTTGCTTCAACATACTATGAATGTCTCATGAGATTAGGTTGTATTTGAAGTAAAGATGCTACCATTAAACATGTTCACAATCCTGGAGTAGCCATTTGTGTTACATACTGTAGGTCAGGTCAGAGTCTAATTTATATATTCTACATCACCATGTGATCTGTAAAAAAAAAAAAAAAAAAAAGGGAAAATAAAACCTAAGCTAGAGATATAATTTCTATGGCATTCAAACGTTGTTCAGCCCAGGTGGTGTCACAGTAGTGAACCCAAATTCTTCATGACTTTGATCAGCATACAATTCCTATTCTACATATTTGTATTGAGTGACATTAATATAAATTAACCTTTTCTTTTAACAGCAAGATTTAAAGGCTTTATAAAATGAGTCACAAATAAGTAACAAGTCATGTACTGCATGAGGCTCCGTTCAAGTTTAAATGTCCTATATTTGACCATTTTTATCAAGTTTGCACAGGTCTCAGGGATCTCCCAGAGTTCACTGTTAATTCTCCAACTGAAATAAACTTCAGACATTGCTTTTTATACCTCACACATCCTCTGTTTCATGTCTGTTCCATATTTCATGTAAATGAGGGTATAAATGATTGACATTTACAGAAGACTTCAGGTGAGACTGAGACTCTTAGTTGCAGTAAAATATGTGAATGGTGCAACCATTTTAAAGAAGGCTGTATACATCAATGACTAACGGTCCTGGCCAAGGTGACTTAGAGCAATCAATGCATCTGATTCTGATCTTGAAAATTGATGGTTAACTTGTCACCACCTTGCACAAGAGACCTGTCTGTTTATGGGAAGTGTACACCCTAAAAAATGCTGGGTTAAAAACAACCCAACCTGGGTCAACGGTAAATATATGACCCATGTGGCTGGGTTAAATTAACCCAGCATGTAGTTGGTCCAATATATATCCAGCTGGATAAATATTGGACCAACTACATGCTGGGTTAGTTTAACCCAGCCACATGGGTTATTTATTTAACCCAGCAAGATGGGTAAGATATTCAATCCAAATGCTGGGTCATATTTAACTATAATGTTATAATATTCTACCTCACAAATATTATTATTTTTATGTCTTACATGTCTATGGGTAAAACAGTTTAAACAGTTAAATTACTTTGATATACTGGTCTATTACAAAAAAAAAAACTATACATATATACAATAAACACCACCCAATTAATTGAACAAATCATAGAAAAAATATTTATATTTATTTTTCAAAAGCACAAGATCAGATAATACAAAACAAGTTCAACAGCGACATAATTACGATATTATTACTCAGAAGCACTGATGCCTGAGAGCAGTGCTGGTCATCATCTCCCAACATCAGGATGTAGGGGTTCGGCCTGGACACTTCAGCCTGCTGGAGATATTCCACGGTGTCGGTTCCAACCTTAGAAAGAAAGAAATTAAAGAAAGTAAAAGTTTATGGAAAAATCGAGAGGGTTGGCTAGTATGCGTATTTTTAAGAAGAATAGTGTTTTGTAACACCTCAGCTTTTTATATGTGGTTGCTAACGCTAGCAACCTAGCTAAATGCTAGTATCATGCTGGCACTACAGTTAACAGTTTATCTTTCATTCATCATTTCACCACCTTCATACACCCTGCAAGCATCTACAAAGAAAGCTAAAAAGCTCAGACATTTTTGCAGTTTCTTTCATAAACAGTTCGGGATCTTTGGTTTGGCTCGCTAGCAGTCATTATCAGATAAACTAGCATGTTATAGCACAGACCAGGCTGAACGTTTGAGTGTAACATTAACACGGTAACAGTAATAAATGTTACATACAGTGAACAAATTCAGTCATAGGTGAGTGAAAGTGTGTCTACAGACCTTATATTTAAAGTTTAAATTTTCACTTAAATGCGTAAGGAGGAAGACCAAAAAAAAAAAGACATAAAGCTGACACAGCCACTGAATACACCTATGAACGTCGGGGGAGGGGCGGTCTTGTCTGTCATGTTAGCTGTCACTTGCTAACCCAACTCCAACCCAGCAAGCTGGGTTAAACAAAAAGTACCCAATTCACTGTAAATAACCCAGAAAAATTACCCAACAGAGGCAACCCAGCGATTTTTTAGTGTGTATACACTACCATCCACCATTGGGAGTTATTGCCACATCCCCTATACTATCCTGTACCCTCTATATCCCTGTACCATCCTGACCTCGATATAAGCCATTTACACATGTTTGAGATAGATAGATAGATAGATAGATAGATAGATAGATAGATAGATAGATAGATAGATAGATAGATAGATAGATAATTAATCTGGAAAGGAAGTTCAAAATTGAAGGAGTTCCTGGGAGGCCAGTTTTATGTGAAGCAGCCAGGCCGATCATGCCTCCAGTGTACCGAGAAAACTGTCTACCTTGAGGGTATCCAAGCACTAGTGAAACGACAGGGGATTTTATGGAGAAATGAGGGTTTTTAAAAAAAAATTTTTAGGATTTTTCTGTATTATTTATCAAATAGGTATTTTTTATTTTGTTCAAATTTAATAGTGTGCATTTGTAGGAATTTCTATGTAGAGAAATTTGCATTTCTTTGGAACTTGAAAAACACATGAAGAGACATGTTAAGCCCTGTTCTCAGAGACTGGGCCTTTTTATCTGTCCTGCATGGCTGCTGGAATATGACAGACCATCCTGCTGTAAAATAGCCTCCTGAGAGAAGCTCCCAGGGTCGAGTTTGCTGTTAAAGGTTACGCAACTGCGTGTTTGCTTTTTCAACCAGCAGCCTCAAGGTTAGTGCTGATTTTTTTTTATTTTATTTATTTATTTTTTTAACCAATGGATCTAGAATAAGAAACATGGCCATGTCTGACCTGTAGCCTTGAGGTAATCGTGGCTGCTTCTCATTCATACTCTGAAGGAATCACCTAATAATCATCTAGTAGTTACAGTTTCTCACTCATACACACGTCCATAAATTTTCTTTTCATTATGTGAAGCTGCTTTGAGACAATGGCCATTGATAAAAGTGCTTTATAAATAAAATTGAAATGAATTACAGATCTTACACCAGAGTGGGTTAACACTGTGTGCACATGTGCCTTAACGAGTATTCCCCCCTAAGATACAGTAGGTCTTCATTTTTTTGTGAAAAAAAAAAAAAAAAAAAAAAAAAAATATATATATATATATATATATATATATATATATATATATACAACCTCTGCTGAATTCAGGTTTGTGTTTGGTCAGAAAGTGTTGATTAATTTTCTATCACAGCAACTCTGAGAGCAGCGCAATGATGTGAAAGACAGGTTTGTATCAATGTGGTCACTGTTATTACACATTACTTTAAATCTTTTATCTAGTAGCAGCTCATTCAGAAAGACTTGAAGAGCATGCATATAGCATGGTAATTTTTCTGCACAAAAAGGCATTTACGTAATATCTTTTGAAAGACATCTGGAGTGTCTACATGAAAAGAGAAGCTGATGTGGAAATGACTGAAATAAGAAAAGTGATAAAAGGAACTGACTTGACATTCCACAACATTAAAATGAACTATAAATGGTTTAAAAACTAAGGCCATGTTGTTCTTCAATAAATCAAGTCATGCAATTCTGTGCCTCTGGATGAGGTGAAATTGGGAAATTTGTAGTTAAAGAAAAAGTCATGAAAAAGAAAAGAAAATTGAATGAAATTACATGATGATAAAAGGGCAGGAAATTGAAGTATTTACAAACAAACAAACAAATAAGCAAACCCATTCAGACAGAGTTTGCATTTGTGTATGATATGATTTAAGATTGTTTAGTGGGTGTATAATTAAAGTGTTATATCAAACTTACATATATATATTATTTTTTTCTCCCAGACCTATTGGTGTTGGATTACCGCAGCCTACATCCTACAAAAACTTTAAAAATAAATGGAGCTTTTGCAAACAACTCTCTGGAGACCTATAAAACCTACTTGAAAGGGTTTATTTTATTTATTTATTTTTTTTAATAATCCACACAGAAATAGCTTACTGTGAGCATCCCCCTTTTCTGACCTTAAATCTTCAGGATGTATGAATGTATGAAAACAGGAAGTTTAGTGTCATAGAATGCAGCATAATGGGTAAATTAATACTGGACATATTATGGTTTTACAAATATGTTAATTATTTTTCTTTTTTCTATAATAGCAGCTCTGACGATGTACTGTAATTTACTGCATTCTGACTTGCTTGTCAGAACCTTTACATAGTTTAAAGAATGTGCAAATATTCTTTGACATGGTGAAGTTTTCTGTAAGTAAACTTTTGTATTACATTTACATAACTAGTCTCTAGTGCCCGTGCTTTGTATAAGTCAAAGGGTATCATTTGTAATGTATAAGTCCTCAGAACAGAGGTTGCACTTTGCAATATCTCTATAAAAGGAAGATGAGGGTCACAGCATGACTGCTTATTGCTGCTATAAGGTGTACCACAAGTATCAATGTAACTACCAATGTAACTGTAAAGTGTGAACAAATAAATAAAAACTGCAATCGTCTGCAAATTGTTGTGAATATATTATCTAAGGATAATAACAAAAGGTTCTTATGGCTACATCTTTGTTGATAATTTACATACATTTGCTGCAAATAAATAAATTAATAACAACTAAGGAGTTTGTTGAAATGACTGCAATCGGGTTGTAATTATTTGGGTTGTAACTATCGTAATAACACGTCATTAACCCCTGGAAAGATCATTTTAAACTGGGATCATTTAAACCCTTTACACACTTGGTGAAGTTGTATAATAGAAATCAGGACAATATTTAAAAGTAAGAAGATTGCTACACACACACACTGTGTTGAGAACTCACAGGATTGGGACTAAACTGCTGTGTGTCCATAAGAAAACCACTTGTTCGTGAGATTCATCAGAAGAAAAAATTTGCTAGGGAGCATAAAGAAAAAGGTCATGTGGTCTGATGAGTAAAGATTTACCCTACACCCTATAGAGCAATGGGTGTGTCGGGCTAAGAAGGGAAGCTCGTGAAGCGATCATGCATACTGTAGTGTCCACTGCAAAAGCCTCTGCAAAAGCCTCTGGAGGCATTTTTGATTCAGTTGCTCAGGTCTAGGCTCAGAAACCTTATGTGGCAATAAAATGAAGACAGTCGACAGCCTGAATGTACTGAATGACCAGGTTATCACATCTATGGAGTTTTACTTCCCTGATGACGCAGGAAAATTCCAGGATTTCGAATGGTTCTAAGAACATGAGGAACCATATTTGCACATCTACTTTGCCCTCTTATTATTATTATTTTATTATTATTTTTTTTATTTTTTTTATTATTTATTTATTTATTATTATTATTATTATTATTATTATTATTATTATTGTTGTTGTTGTTGTTGTTATTATTATTATTATTATTATTTATTTTTTATTTTTTTATTTTTTTATTTTTTTTTATTTTTTTTATTTATTATTTATTTATTTATTTATTTATTTATTTATTTATTTATTTTTATTGTTGCTGTTTGTATAATAGCCCTTTAAGGAAATGTGTCCCAGGATGAGATTATATGACTTATATATATAATATAATCTGAAGGGACCATTAACAGGATGTTTGTTCCTTTTTTTTTTCTGTTCTCACTGTGTGGTACTGTAATGAACAATCAACTTTCTGTACAGCAGGAGTAATTAAAACAGCAGGAACAACACTGAAGCAGGCTTGTATATGTGCGTTTGTGTGCGTGAGACAGCAAGTGTGTGCATCAACTACACAACATAATGAGAATGCACACGCTTCTGGCAAATATGGCGCCACTAATTAACATTGTTATCATAGAATGAGGGAAAGCAGGGGATATCCCTTAAAGAACAGTTAACACAGGCAAAAAAAAAAGAGAGAGAGAGAGAGAGGTACTGGAGATAACAGAAACACAGTGTGCCTGTGTGTTGATGATAATTATTTGACATATTACAAGATAATTAAAGCCGAGGCATTTTTGTAATTAATTATGAACTCGTGTCTCGTCCAAAGACTCCTCGTTCATCTCATTCAGATTTCTCCAACATCCACAACAGCTCCTCTGAGGGAAGTCATCTGTGAGTTTTGAAGTACCTAAACACAGCTCTGTACTTCACACTCGTGAGATTTAAAATCAGGTCACAGGTCAGCATTTCCATGGCCCTGTGTGATATTCCACAACTTATATTAAAGATGTGACCAAAAAAAAAAAAAAAAAGCCTCCGTGCCTTTATGCTCCCAGTCTCTCGTAAATGTTAAATACATGGAGATTCTGACTTCTAGTGAAACTGAACTGTTTAGAGGTTTGAAGTTGGAATTCACTATAATGCAAATTTTCATATGAAAATATAATTTGAACCTAAATGGGCCGTGCTAAAAATTTGCATTTCGAATCCCATGAATCAGAAAATCACTGGGTAAAAAAATAAGTCAGTAAAACAAAATACATGAAAAATATTATGCCGAACATTGTGTGTGATAAATAATTCTATATTATGTGTGGTATATTGCTGATCCAAGGCAATATATTCCAGGGAACCCAGGATGGGTGGCAACACTACACTGTAAAAAAATAAACGTACATTTTATGGTAAAAAAAACTGGCAGCTGTGGGTGCCAAAATTTTACCGTAAAAAAGACGTTATTGCACTGTAAAAAAATAAAGAGTAAATTTTATGGTAAAAATATGGCAGCTGTGGGTGCCAGAATTTTACCGTAAAAAATATGGTAGCAATGTTTTTAGGTTGCACGGAATTGCACTCATTTTACAGATTTTTTTTTTTTTTTTCTTTCAAGCCTGGCCGGGACTCAAACCCAAACCCTGGTGGTGCAAGGTGACAGTGCAAACCACTACACTACTGTGCTTGCTACACAAATGTTGTCGTTGTTGGTGTGCAAGTCGTGCGGGGGAAGCGGGGAAAGTGAGGAAGTCCAACAATGACAACAATTGCACAGCAAACACAGTAGTGTAGCGGTTAGCACCGTTGCTTTGTACCACCAGGGTCTGAGTTCGATTCCTGGCCCGGCTCGGAAAAAAAAAAAAAAACAATTAAAATCCATAGAATATACAGTATAATGAGTGTAATCCTGTACAACCAAAAATGTTGCTATCATTTTTTTATGGTAAAATTCTGGCAACCACAGCTGCCGTTTCTTTACCGTAAAATTTACAATTTATTTTTTACAGTGTACAGTAGCAACCAATCATACACCACCGGCACTTTGGAAAGGCCTATACCTATAGCATGTAATAGGAGGCCCAGTTACAGGTGGCAGGGCACTGTGTGAAAGTGATAGTCATCATTTATTTGCCAAATGCCAAAATAAATTGAAATTAAGTTTATAGCTCTAACTACTGGTATATGCTTACAATGTACAACACAGTCATTATTTTTTTTTTTTTATCCACAAAAGAGGCCAAAAAAAAGCTATCACAAGCCTCTGGGACGTTTATTGTTGCTTAGTAACAGTGACAGCATTTTATTTTTTTATATATATATATAACAGAGATGAACAGCGGTGATAAGATTGTTAACAAAGGAATATTTACAGGACAAACAACAAAATCTGATTCTGTTGATCCAACATTAGGTTTGGTTGACAGCATCCATGAAGTATGCAGTTATTATAAGTACTATAGGTTCTTGAGCACATCGAAGCGTAAACACCAAAGTTAGTGTGCAAGCACATTTTAAAATGCATATATAATACAGAGAGAACATAAAGAAACATTTCAAAGTGGGTCACATTTGTGTTTCAGGTTGTTGTCTTGATATGATAAGACACACCTGTTTTGATGTGGCAAAATCAAGACAATTAAAATTATTTATTCTTTTAAAGATAAAGAAAAAGAGACTTTATTGTAGTGATACAACGAAATTTGTTTGGTAGCGCTCAGAGACCAGCAGCAATATGAAATGTAATAATAAACAAAAGAATCAACATAATTGCACTGAAATATAATAAATATTACACTACTGTATATACAGTGGAGTGTATGTGAAGTCGGTCCTGGATCTTGGTGCAAGCAACGAAATTGCTACAGTATATAGCAATTCTTCTTCTTTAAAACCTACTGCATCTGGCTCAGTCCATGCCTGCTTGATTCCTTCGTAAAAATATATGTTCTGTAACTGCTACTTGCCTCCTTTATCATTGTTCAACAGTTTTCTTTTGGATTTAGGCCTGGAGAGACCCAGAACATGGCTCCAGAAGCTGAAGCTTTTTTTTTATTTTATTTTTTTAGCATAATTCAACTTTGGCTAGGTAGGACTAATTAGATAAATCATCTGTTCAGTGCTCAGGGCGAACTATAATAATACATGGCATATACTGAATGGTCTTAGTACTTTTAGCCACCATTGGATGTGTAGCGTCTCTGCTGTTATTTTTTACACCGTGTAATGGGACCCAAGTCTCATCAGGCGATAGAACATATCACAATAGGCTTGGAATCATCAAGGTGTGTCTGGGTAAAAAGACCAGACAAGAACTTTAATGAGCAGTGGCGTTGGCTTTACAGCTCACATGAAAGGTAGTCCGTGGATACCGTTTTTACCGAGACACTTTCTAATGGTGAAATCATGAACGCTGACCTTATCTAAAGCAAGCGAGGCCTTCAGTTTCTTAAGTGATATATGGGTAGTTGTTCGACTTCCTGACTGAGTCATCAGTGCCCAAACTTCACCTTAACATACACCACTGATCTAAATCTTCTCTATGTAAAGATAATGTCTCGAGTCCAAGAGCTTTGGAAATGGTTAAGTGACCCTTTCCAGACTAATATAATTCAATAATACTTTGCCGCATGTCTTACAGAATATTAACTTGAATATTAATATTAACTAAAGATATGATGAAATTAAACTAGAGAAATATAATAGACTTGGGCATACTTGATAAAAATTTTTATGTCTCTGTTTTATTATCGTATACACACTAGTTTTCTAGTGCATGAACGCCCTTGTTCTATTATGTACGATGCTTAAACACTGTCACGCTTTATGACTGCTCCAGAAAGACCAATAACAACAGCAATATAAACCTCATAAACGTGTCCTAACCGGGAAAAAAAAAAGAAAAAAAGTTTGATTATTATATGCAAAATCCATATTGTACTGCTTGTAGTTACATTGCATTTATGTAGGAATCTTTTTTTTTTTTCATTAGTTTAGTGTAGTGTACACATACCAGGTCAAAAGTGCTTTACTCAGCATTTTAGCTCAGCAATTCACTTTTAATTATCCTTAATCACGCTGTTGTTTTCCTCTCAGAGCTGTTTGCAGTTCCCATTAAAAAGGAATTATTTCGTTAACACTTTTGAGTTAATAATGTCTCAATTGCACAACCAAAAAAAAAGAAAGAAAAAAAAAGGGTCTAAGTGTTTTTGTGTAGCAATTTATGTTATAGGGTGGTAATAAGTGGGAAGTGGCTAATCACAGCATGCTGTACATGCGGCAGTAACAGGGTGACTCAACCAAGCAAATACATACAGTACACACACTACATGAACAAAAGTATTTGGCCCAACCTCTGAGTTCTGAATTTAGGTGTTTCAATTAGGTCCCTTATCCCCAGTGAAGGACAATCTTAATGCTTCAGCATGCCAAGACATCTTGGACCAATGGGGGGGGGACACAGTGTCATTGTAGGTTTGTCCGTATACAGTAGGGCATGTACATAAATATATGTTTAATAACAGGGATGTTTAAATAACTGTTTAATTGTTCTGTTTAAGTCTCAAATCTGATTGCTCAAAAAATGTTGATTAATTAATTTTCACCCAGCTGTACATTTAACCACATTTAATAACAGCATCACACACCACATGCAATTTGGAAAGGCCGAGCCAGTTAGAATATACCTATAGCCTGTGTGTGCGTGTGTGTGTGTGTGTGTGTGTGTGTGTGTGTGTGTGTGTGTGTGTGTGCGCGCGTGTGCATGTTCTCCCTGTTCTTGGTGGGTTTTGTACAGGTACTCCTATTACATGCTATAGGCATATAGGCTAATTGGCCTTTCCAAATTGCGTGTGGTGTATGATCATGATTTTAAAAGTGAGTGCTTACCTGTGAGGGGGTTAGACTGCCCTCTATAGCTGGGTTTACTTCCTCTCGGAGGAAGCATGTGCTGGCCTTCACCCTTCCCATTTGATTAATTACGGTGGCCGTGAAGTGCAAAACAAAATAACAAAACAGAAAACAAAATAACATTAAAAAACAAAATAACAAAACCCAAAACGAAATAACAAATTAAAAAACAAAATAACAAAACCCAAAACTAAATAAATAAAAAAACTAAATAACAAAACCCAAAACAAAATAACAAATTAAAAAACAAAATAACAAAACCCAAAACAAAATAAATAAAAAAAAACAAAAAAAAACAAAACCCAAAACAAAAAATAAATAAATAAAAAAATTAAGAAACAAAATAACAAAACCGAAAACAATAAACCAAATGAGAAAACACAACGACAATTCAGTCAAACCGGAAAGGGTAGGTACAGTTCTCGAATTAAATTCTTAGCGCTGATTGGAAGAGACATCCATCACTCAAAACATACAAGCGGTACTGTCAAGTGAACTTATTTTAAAAGCACATTTAACACAACTTAGTTGACCAAAGTGGTGTAAAATCCTTAAATACTGAAATGAATCCCTAAATGAAAATACATCTAAATGCCCGTGAGGCTGCGGTACTTCCTGTATATTTTGAGTAACAGATGTCTCGTCCAATCAGCGGTAAGAATCAACAAGCTGAAAAAAAGGTAGGTGTGGCTTGCGAATGACATTCTTACCACTGATTGGACGAGACATCTGCCACTCAACATTAGCGGTAGGATTTAATTCGCAACCCAAGCATGATTCTCACCGCTGATTGGACGAAGCATCTGTCACTCAATATATACAGGAAGTACTGCAGTCTCACGGACATTTAGATGTATTTTCTTTTAAGGATTATGTTTTAGTATTTTAGGATTGTACAGAACCTCGGCCTTCTAAGTTGTGTTAAATTTGCTTTAAAGATAAATTTGACTTGTTGTATGTTTTGAGTGACAGATGTCTCTTCCAATCAGCAATAAGAATTTCATTTGCAAACTATACCTACCATTTCCAGACTGAATTGTCGTTGTGTTTTCTCATTTAGTATTTTGTTTCTGGATATGTTGTTGTGTTTTCTGATTTATTGTATTGTTTTTGGTTTTGTTATTTTATTTTGATTTTGTTATATTGTTTTGGAATTTGTTGTTTTGTTTTCGGTTTTGTTATTAATTTTTTTAATTTGTTATTTTGGTGTAGGTTTTGTTATTTGTTTTTTAATTTGTTATTTTGATTTTGGTTTTGTTATTTTGTTTTGCACTTCTCTGCCACCGTAATTAATAGAGGAGAGCTGTCTCTTTTGGATGTAAATTGACCATGAGTAATTTTAATATGTTTTATATTACAATTACTATAATTCGAAACAAAAACAAAATTAATATTGAGTTACTAGAGTTACTAGAACACTATTATATTATTTAGCTTTATTATTATTTCTCATGTGTAGGTAAACTGGTAACAGTCAGACAAATCAGGACACCTTTTGACAAAATATTTAAAGAACACCAAGTGAAACACATGAAGTGCTGTTGTGACAAGAGTTTTGATTTATTAGCATTGATTTGCTATAAAATTGCTCGACGCTCAATGTACCTGACTGCACCTTTATTATTATTATTATTATTATTTATTTTAAACTGAGAAATAAGAAGCTTCTCCGCCCTTCATACTTCCTGTCTTTGCTTCTTCCCTCGTTCTGAAAACACAAGACTAGTTATTTCCTAGGCCTTATTATATTTTGCCAGATTTCTCTGTTTTGACAAATTAAAAAGATGTCAATCTTATGACAATTATTTGTTACCGTTGTTGTTTAATGTATGGAACAAGTCTAAGGCTACATGGTATCACCATGGTATAGCTATGCTCATCAATTTAGTTTATCAATCTGAAATCATGGACCAACCTTTATACCATAAATACATTTTAAACTGAGAAATAAGAAGCATTTTTCCTAAACACGCTGTAAAATACCTGCTGCCATTTTCCATTATGTGTCTGAATCGACCACAGGATGATGCAATGCCTTTCAAAATCACAGTTGTTGTGTTGTTGTTGTTGTTGTTGTTGTTGTTGTTGTTGTTGTTGTTGTTGTTGTTTCTGGTAAACCTGTTTGAAAACTAGATAATCTTTTGCCCTAAGGTTGACAGCATGTGCCTACTGTGTGTATGTGTTGGTGGGGGTCGCAGTCCCCATGACAACAGACACCTCCTTTAGTCTCTCTCTCTCTCTCTCTCTCTCTCTCTCTCTCTGTGTCTGTTCTTCTTCCTACCTTTACTGACTCCATCTCTATTTATAATATTCATCTTTTCTTTTTGTTCTCGGGATGAATTCTGAATGTTGCTGAACTGAAACTTTAAAAACCTGTTGCTGGGGCAACCACATGTTCCCGTAGAGCTAAATGAACAAACAAGACCGAGGAGATGTGTGAGAATGCGGGAGTGGGAGTTTTATTACCAAATCCAAATCAGAATCCAATATGAAGGTGTTAAAACATGCAATGGTGAAATGCAGAGATTCAAAGGAGTATTCTAAATCACGCCGAGAGCCGTCACGGACCAGGGGCTCAGAATGCACGTAAACAGGAAATACCGGCAGGAGTTTGTATTGAATGTCATGTTCTGTAAATAGGAAGTGGTGTGGTGAAGAGGAATGGTGTGAATATAAAGAGGAGGGGCCTTTAAAAAGTCTCTGATTGAAGTCAGCGTGTCTTGAGTTGTAATCATTTGGTCATCGCCTGTTTATTTCCCTACTTTTGCCAATCCCGGAAAAGTTCTGAGCCATATTTTATTACTATATATATATATATATTTTTCTCTGATTTATGCTACTTACTTAACCTTTCTTTAAATACTCTTTTCTTTTCTTTTTTCTTAACAATGTCCAACCTTTCATGTAGACAGGTTGATTAATCACAGGTTTGCCAGATTTGCTCAATTGCTGTGATCACTATTGTAAGAATTTGGAATCAAATCTCATAAATTTACAAAAAATAATTGAAAAAGTAAAAGTGCAGACATACAGTATGAGGTATGGAACTATTTCATTCCAAGAAGTTCTGAGGAGGAGGAAAGAGGGATTATGTAGCATACATGAGAAATATGTGTGAAATGTGTGATATGAAAATAAATTAGTTTTTTGATGTAGGGTCCAAACTCCAGATGTGTGAAATTCTCATGCACGGTTATTCCGGTTATGTGAAGTTCTTGTAAAATTAGTGTAAGTACGTTCCAGGTCTGGTGAGGCGCACGTATGTGTGCCTGTGAGTGTGACTTCTAAAATCTAATGCTTTTATACACTTTAAGGAACATAACTCACTCACACATTAATTCACACACTACGGGCAAGTTGGGAACACCAATTAGCCTGACCTGCATGTCTTTGGATTGTGGGGGGAAACGGGAGCACCCAGAGGAAACCCACCAAGCACGGAGAGAACATGGGAACTCCATGCACACAGACCCATGGAAGGAATCGAACCTGGACCCTGGAGATGCAAGGCAACAATGTCAACCACATGCCGCCTTCCAGAGCATCACTACATACCAATTAAACACACACTTTAAAATGACTGTAACATTTAGCATGGATGAGGATGATGATGATGTTGGTGGTAATGAGGGTGTATTTTAATCAGTAATTACAGCAACTTTGCCCTCTTTTGGGTTTAAATTATCCTTTTCTTTTTAAGAGCATATTGTTCAACCATGCATGTGTGTACAGTATGTGTGAAGATTACGGGACAGGAGTGCCGCACCGAGACTGAGCATTACCCACAATCCCACAGCACGAGAGGGAGAAGTGCCACTGGCTTAGTTGTGATCATGTGACACTCGGCAGACAAATCGCATGCGTACTTCTCGTATAGCAAGACCTCGCTCGTCTATTAAGTTCAAATTTGTTTGTCCTGCAAAACACTCGCAGACCAAGTTACCCGCAATCCAAGGTTCCACTGTATACAGTATATGTTCATATATTCGTTTAATATATGAATTAAAAGTGTAACTACAAATATTTTATTATTTGCAAATAAATATTTCAGCATATTTTTGTGTTTTTTTTTTGTTTGTTTGTTTGTCTTCACTTAATATGTGTCTTGTGTAGGTCTAGTGTGTATGACTCCCCTTTCGTGCCTATTAAGGCATTTAGAATAAGACAAATGAATAATCATAAACTTTTTAACAAAATATTTAGAAAAAAAACAACAACAAAATAGCAACACAAGTAACTAAACAATTGTTATAATAGCTAATTTTATTACATAATTAATATTATAATCATAAAGGAACCAGTATTGGAGTATTGGACAAGTATTATTTCAACCACACACAGACAAAACAAAAGTATATTTCTATATACTTTTCCAAATGTCTGGAAAAACTTTTTGGAAAGTTGTCTGTTATACTTATATATATGTATATATACTTATACTAATATAATGTTTTATTGTTTTTATCAATTTATTACTTTGCTTTCTTAACTGCCCTCTAAATTGTTGCTTATTTCTTCTTCTTTTTTCAACTTCTCTGTCTCTTGAGCATAATTTCTTTTTTTTTTTCAGATCCAAGCCTATACTCTCTGCCTCATTCTCTCTCTCTCTCTCTCTCTCTCTCTCTCTCTCTCTCTCTCTCTTCTTATCTCTCTGTCTCTCCTCAGAGATCTGCTGAGAGGTAAGAATTCTATCTTTGCTCTATCAATAGCTCACGGCTTACTGCCTAGCTGCTTACCTACATTTTACACACACTTTTATACACAGTGTTTCTGCTGCATATTTTCCTTCCGGGCAACAAGATGTCTCTACAGCATTCAAAACTTTTTTGATTTGATTGAAAGTTTTTGATTTAGAATATACGTACACAAGCCTTTAGCATCAGATTTTGCTCAGCAACTCTTCTTATAATAGTCTGTTTTATTTTATAAATAACGCATTTCATGTTTTAAGCCTTACCAAACGATCAGCGTTGAGATATGTTGACATTCTGACAGTAGACGAGACACTGTCTTTTTTTTCCTTGTGCAACATCATTCTGTAGTGCTGCAGAGCTCAGCTAGAAACATTTCACTGCAAGTTCAGCTTTCACAGCTTCTGCCATCATTGCATAGAGGTGAAAGAAATGTTCAATAAGATTCAGAAAATCAGTTACTATTAAAGATTTTTTTCCCCTCAGTTTTATCCATCGGCAAAGCATACGCTTTGTATACTTTGTTATTGTCTAAAAACACATGGAATTATTAATATGGTAAAGTTTTCTGTAAGAAGCGATTAGTCATTTGTAACAAATTCGGAATGAGCCTCTACTGTTAAAGCTATACGTTTACATTTTCCCAGCAAAAAGGAGCTTTTGCTTTCGCACTTTCTCCAGCACGTGACAAGCTCTTTATGTTTGTCTGATTAACTTAGTGCCTGTTTATACTTTCTCTAATGGAAGCACTAAAAGTAACCTTATTGTTTCACGACTGTAAATACATTAAAAATAACAGCAATTTCACATTGGACCACATCACATCACACTTCTCAAGAACATCTGTAACAAACTCTAATGTAAAAAACAAAACAAATCTGTAATCCTTAATTATTTTATTTTATGTTTGTATGAAATGTATAACATTCATAGGCTACTTACGTTTGTGGGCTGTTGTTATTTTAGCAGGGAGCAGGGGTAGCCACTGTTGGACCCTCAAGCAAGGTCCTTTACCCCATGATACATTTGGGCATTGAGCTGGCAACCGGACCCAGTAAGTAACTGTCACAGAAACAACAGATATATATTTAGGATGGGAAGTATCTGTTGGCCAATGTGGCACATGAATAGAAATGAAGAATGAAGAAATGAATATATATGTTGTAAAGGTATGTAGTGTCGGGGAACTGACACAGAGACAAAGATGAAGGCAGATGGTTTAATGGTGCTCAAACAAGTGCGGTTTTTTAACAGTTTTCTTTCTTTCTTAAACTCATGCACACACACACAGAGTGAGAAAATACGTGGGCAGGAGTGAAGCAGAGTGTGGCAGTGAGAAAGGCCCTTTTAATATGGATAGAACCCAACGGGCTGGTCCCCAGGTGAAGAGCAGCAGGAGCAGTGGGCCACACTGGGCCGGAGAGCTGGGCTGACAGAGGTGAGAGTCGAGGTCAAGGAGGGTATGGCCGAGCTGTGCGAGTGTTCCTCGATTGCACTTTCGGAACTCTTGGAGTCTGCGAGAAGTGAATTTAGTCTCGACTGGTTAATCATCACACTCACCGGACTGGCTTTCTGGCCTCCTTTTATAGCGCCTCTTTGACTCTCGGACGCTGAGTGGAAATGGGAAGCGGGTCGGATTACAGCATCCCGGTCGGTCCCTTTATTTGTGTCATGCTGCTGGCTGTGAACTTGAATCTTGTTTGAAGTGTGTGAGGAGCTGAGTTGTAAGTATAGTGGGTGTACAGCCTGCCGTAACAGTGTTGCCCAGTTAGATTTGGTTTGTTTATAGCCCACTTGCAGCCCATCTACTCACATGCATGACCTGATGTTCTTCTTCATTGAATAGTTCAGAAAGGACATCACTGAGCCCTGTTTCTAGAGCATCCATGTGCAGGATGAATTGTTTTCCGACATCCACTGGGTTGCGGTGGACGGGGGAGCTGGTGACATGGGTTTTCAGGAGCTTGAAAGCACATTCTGTCTCTTGTGATTATTTTATCTTCTCAAGTTGTCCCTTCCATGGCAGGTCTGAGAGGGGGGCTGAGAGAGAAGAAAAGTTAGGGATGTAGCATCAGTAATACCTGGCTAATCCTCGAAATGCTCGCACCTGTTTTTTTTGGTTTTGGGGTGTGGATTATTGCGTACTGCTTCTACCTTTTTCTCTTGAGGCTAATGCAGTGCACACCCGCTGAAGAACCCTAGGTATCTAGATGTTCAGTTTGGCTGTTACGCCTGCTTTTCTCAGCTCTACAAGTACCTGTTGGAGATGAAAGATGTAGTCATCTCACCTGCCTGAGTGGATGATGACATTGTCTAGATATGCCACAGCGTAGGGGCGAAGTTTCTGGAGTACGATGTCCATTAGCTGTTGGAAGGTGGCAGGGGCTCCGTGCAAGCTGGAGAGGAGAACTCGATATTGCCAGTGGCCAATCTCGGTACTAAACGCCATTTTCTCTCTTGCCTCTGACTTAAAGGACATCTGCCAGTACCCTTTTGTTAGGTTGAGTGTGGACACAAAACTGGCTTTACTGTACCTATCCATTCGATGAGCTCATCCACTCGCAGCAGGGGGTATGCATCAAACTTGGAGACTTTAGACTTTTAGAGTTTAATTGGCAGAAGTCATTACAAAGATAGACGGACCCGTTGGGTTTGGGTACCACCACGATCGGACTGTATAATTGACTCCTCGATTATTCTGGCTTGTAACATCTTGTCCATCTCAGCCTTGATTGCGCGTGTGCCGGGGTGGGTCTTGATGTCGTGCCTGTTTGTTGGGAGACAGAGTGGCCAGAGATGAGACACTTGACACCGGTTCTATCCACCTTTTAAATAAATTAATGTAATATAACTCTTGCAGTCTGTAGTTCATTGGCCCAATTGTGCGACTGTGAAGGGGCCTTGCCACTGAAAAGAGTACTCGGTCACTGGGTGCGAAGTGGCATGGCTGTTCCGGTCAGTAAATTAATGTGTGACACAGATCACTTTGTTATGACCTACCACCACTTTGTTTTAGACCCACAACAAACAGTGCTTTGCAGCCTCAAATAGTTATCCTCTGCACCACCTGCTGAGACAAGGAGAGGTTTCACACCCCGGGGAATGATTGAGGGGCGACCGAGGATCAAAGCACTGCCAGTGTCGACAAGGGCAGGTATAGGGGCTCCCCCAATATGGACCCAGTGGGTCAAAGCAGGTTATGTGGCAGAGCGGTTTAAGGAACTCAGGTTCGGTGGACATGGGCCCGTTGGCAGGTGGTTCTGCCCTCGGCAGGGGAAAGGGTTTTTCTCGTCGTGGAGCCATGATGAAATGGAGAAAGCTCCGGTCAGGAATCATTTATTCTTTTATCTCTTTCTCAAACTAGTGCACACATATACATACAGTAAAGAAATACCTGGGCAGTAGTGGAGCGGAATGTGGCAGTGAAGAAGTCCTTTAATATGGAGAGTACCCAGCGGGCTTGTCCTCCGGTGAAGAGCAGCAGCAGTGGTGAGCCAGGCTAATAGAAGCAGAAGGTGAAGTTGTGGAGGAGGTGTCTGAGCTGAGGCAAGATTTCCTCCGGTGCTGATCCCCGGGTGCCTATATATCCTGACAAAAGTCTTGTCATCTATTCAGGTTGTAGGAACAACAAATAATAATTTGAATTCTAGTTGATCATTTGGAATCAGAAGTGGCAAAGGCCTCTAGATTAGACTTATTTTACCAAAATAAAATCTCATCATGCCGTGATTTTTAATTATTTAATTAGGACAGAAAGGTCGGACTTTGTTTAGACAAAAAGTCTAAGGGGAATCGAACTTTAAAGGATTCAACTAATCACAGATTAGAGCGTCACCTGTGACAAATAATGTAAGTAACACATTCCCGAGTGTGTAGAAGAAGAACCCCATAACACCCAACCTTCATTTGAAATCCATCCTGACCTGACGGCATGCCAAAGATTCAACCACAGATCAAAGTGTTGATCATCAAGAGCCAGTCTCCTGCTGAGGTGGCAGACATTGTTAATGTATCTAAAAGTCAAGTGGAGAGGATAAGAAAAAGATTTTAAGAAACTGGTGAAGTTCATTACAGGCCCTGGTCAGGCAGACCCTGTACAATAACTGTTCATGAAGACCGTTTGTTGGATCGACAGTCCAGGGCAAGCCCTTTTTCAACTGCAGCAGAGCTACATAACAACTGGTCATCAGAAACCCCTGTATCTACAAGACCAGATTGTCGAACTCTCTCACGCAGTGGTGTCAATGGCCAAATTAGTGCTCAGAAACCAACATTAAACAGAAGAAACTAAGAAATTGTGTTGCATTTGCCAAGGCCCACAGCTTGCAGGAAGGATGGACAGTGGAAAAGTGGCAGAAGGTTGATTTTTTCCTGATGAATCATCTATTGAACTGCATCCCAAACCTCGCAAATACTGCAGAAGGCCTATTGGAACCCCCATGGACCCAAGATTAACACAGAAAAAAAGTTTGCTGGAGGAAAAATCATGGTTTGGGGTTACATTGAGTTTGGGGGTGTGCAAGAGATCGGCAGACTGGATGGCAACATCAACAACCCGAGGTATCAAGACTTTCTTGCTGTCCATTATAATCCAAACCGCAGGAGAGAGTGAATTCTTCAGTAGGATGGTCGTCCTTCTCATACTTTAGCTTCCACATCAAAGTTCCTGAAAGCAAAGAAGGTCAAAATGCTCCAGGATTGGCCAGCCCAGTTACCAGACATGAACATTGTTGAGCATCTCTGGGGTAAGATGAATGCTTTCTTTGCCATTCCAGATGACTTTATTAATAAGTTATTTGGGTCATTGCCGAGATGTATGGATGCAAGCTCATGGGAATCATACACAATATTAATTATTTTTTCACTGCACCATGACTTTATGTTCTGTACTGTGCATTATTTCTGTTAAGTGACAAAATTTTTGCAAAGTAAGCAAAGTAAAGTCTGACCTTTCTGTTCTAATTAAATAATCAAAAATCATGGCATGATGAGATTTTATTTGGGTATCTAGAGGCCTTTGCCTTTCATTTAAGCCACTTCTGATTCCAAATGATCAACTAGAAGTGAAGTTATTATTTCCTGTTCCTGCAACTTGGATAGGCAAAAAGACGTGTGTGTGTGTGTGTGTGTGTGTGTGTGTGTGTGTGTGTGTGTGTGTGTGTGTGTGTGTGTGTGTGTGTATATGAGATGTTTTTGTTTTAAAAAGTTTAGCTGAAATTTATTATAACTTCTCTTTTGCTTATGTGATACTGCTTAAATAACATCATCTTGTATTTTTGACATGATAAGTGGAATTCATTCAGCTTTATGCTAATTAGTTTGACACTGCTTGACCATAATTAACATTTTAAGCTACTTCGATGTAATTTCATAATTCATGTTAATTAAATATGATAAGATGCCTGGTTTTTTACTAATCAATTCATGCATTGATTCTTGCCTTTGATAAGGAGTTCCATAAAACAAGTTTCACAAATTAAAATAGAATCAAGCCAATATTGTGATTATACTCTACATCTGTCTCAAATGTCTTACGATATTCCTTTTTCTTCTCATTTCTTTCATTATTTTATAGCATGTCATCATCAAACGAGTCCTGTCACTTATCCTCCCCATTCATCATCAAAAAATAATATTAATAATAATGAAAAAAAAAGAGCCTGAATCTATTATGTTGCATTATTTTCTGCACTAATAGCAATTATCATGCAAATGTATTTGCGTTATGGATTGTGTCTGTTGCCTCAGACAATTTAACAATGAAACTAAAATGAATGCAAAATGCAACCTTGAGACACATCAATCAGCACAGACTGAGTGTAATGTGAGTTTTTTTTTTTTTTTTGTAAAAAAAAAGAAAGAAAATGCTTCGCTTGAGTTTATGGTGAAGTGCATTGGAAAGAAAAGAAAAAAAAAAACATTGCAAATTGTTAATCATTCAAATCCATTCAGTCTGATTACAGTGGAACCATGTATGGTTATTTCTGAGTACACTTCAAGATGAAAAAAAAAAAAGCATCAAGGAACAGAAACAGCAAACATGTACTTTATTGTTCTTGGAATGAATCAGTTTGGGAACAACTTCTTATGTAATAAATAATTACTAGTGAAATCCCATAGCGTGTTTATCTGTACAGTTTCCTCAGTTGACATGGCGAGTTAAAAAAAGAAAAAATGGCTGACCCTGCACTCTGACCCCGGCCTATTAACAGGAAGCTGGGATATGCGAAGAATAAACAATTTCACCGTGCAGTAATGTATATGTGATCAATAAAGGCTGAACTTAACTTAACTTAAACTCATGTCCATTAATGCTGCAATTACATAAGTATTGTTTGTGAATCCAAGCCAAACATTGTCTTCACATGAGATTCCATTAAGTCATAAATGTTGTAGGTATTTACATTAATTTCTTTACGTAATCAGAATAAATAAATGCAATTGTATAATAATATACAAGGATATGAGTATGAGTGGCGATCACATCAAACTGATGAAATGTCTCATGAATGAAGGTGTAAAACTGATTGACATTTACAAAATAAAATAAAATTCAAATATATTTAATTAAATTTTATTTTTACAGTGGAACCTGGGATTGGAAGTAACTGGTTTGTGAGTGTTCCGCAAGATGCGCAAAATTTTTAAATAAATTTTGACTTGAAAAATGAGCAAGTCTTGGTTTACGAATATCGAGTATCATGTAGCACGCATGCGCATCTTGTTTTGGCGTTGAGTGTCATGTGATTACAACTGAGCCAATGGTTTTTCTCTTTCTCAATGGTACTGTTCACTATAACACTGTGACCACATGTGTGACCACACACACACACACACACACACACACACACACACACACACACACACACACACACACACACACACTCTTAACAGACACACTCTTAACAGAAACATTTGTCTGTCACAATTCTTTTCAAAGATAAAATGCAGGTTAATTTGTACTTTACAGCAGTTTACATTAATGTGTGTGTGAAACTCAAATGAAGGAAGGGTTACTGTGAAAGACGAGAAGAGGGGGGAGGGGAGGGTCTCATTCCTCCTCTCCTCTTACTTTAGCTTCACACACAAATGCACACACATGCACAGCGCGTGTGGTAACACAAACACACAGTTACATGTGTGCACAAACACTAACGGAAACGCTTATCTCACTGATGTCAGGATTTATTTTTAAAAACTACTGGTTAATTTGTTTAATTTTTACTTGATATTTTGTATATTTTTTTATGTATTTATTTTTATTTGGCTGTGGAACGAATAATTTAAGTTTTCATTATTTCTTATGGGGAAATTCACTTTGATTTACGAGGATTTTGAAATAACCTTGAGAAGAGCCAAACTCAACAGAGAGAGAACCCATCCACATTAGGTGATGATGGCAAGGATTGATCTACAGTCATACTGTGTGTTAGGCAGGTGGAAGTTCAAAAGGCTGATGCAGGTTCCTAGGCTGATGCAGCTGTCTGCATCAGCCTAGGTCGTGGCCTGTATTTACTAAGCATCTTAGAATCACTCATAGGAATTGTGCTCAAATATCATTTAGGACTGAAAATAATCCTTCCTCAGTGTAGGACATAAAAGTTATTTATAAAGCTTCCTATAGTAAGATTGCATGTGACTTTTTACTTTTTACAACACTGAGCGCCATAAAGTAGACTGCGTGTTATAGTGGGTGTTGTAGTTTTTACAGGTTTTTGTAGTTTTAAATGGTGGAAAAGTGGAATGGTTAAATCAGCCACAGTTGTATGTAAGCTTTATTCACACACTCAAAACTTCCCGATACATGACTTATCCTAATCAGACTGCTCCAATCGCAACTGTTTAAAGCCCCTATAATAGAGCTGTGTAGGACTGTCATAATCTGATCAAAAGGATTTTGAAACTGAAGAGAGGATGAGAGCATTTTTGCTCGCGGAGGAGGTAGTAAATGTAAGAAAATAATGAACGTAAAATTCTGCTCTACGCTTACCTACGTATAAAGATAAAAAAATGAGCAGAGCCAATTTGTGAAAGCATCAGTGTCACCTGTCAGTTTGCGGCACGTGCAGTATTGTACCCCAGCGGAGTGTGAAACACGGGGATATGCCGTGTTAATGAAGTGATAAAATGCTGCTTGCAACAGAATCTCAAATAAACAATTGTGTGCATTCAAATAATTTAATATACGTATGCAAAATGTCTATACTGTATAAATATGATTATTTTAATGAGTGTGCCTATTATGATGCCCACGACTTCATGAATGCAGTTTGTTTTTCATTGATTTCATGCTGCGCAGCATGAACAAATCTGTGCATGATCATCAATGCTGTAAGAGCAAAGTTTAATTTAATATTTCTGACACTGTCGCTGTGTCACTGTTTTAAAGCTGCATATTTGGTGTTACTAAAAAAATCTTACAGTATTAGTCACCTGTGGAGACATCATACAATGTTTGTTATTGGACCAGTTAAACACGACACGCGATTAAAAAAAAAAAATCTTTTTTTTTTCCCGAAAGTGTCTTTTATGTGTTCCTACTCAGAGATACTTAGTGAATACCCGTCCAGGGTAAATGGAACCGTATCCCAAGCAGACAACACAGGGCATCCAAGCGACGACATTTCCAACCCAGAACAGAGCGACTCTGACAGGTCCAGAAGACAGAGGGGTCTGGGTCACTGGCAGATCAGGAGCGACATATGTTCATTGACTTGAACGCACCTTGCATATTAATCCCAATAATATTTATTCCCATAAATCAAACAGCAGGAATTTAAAGAGGAAGGTTTTCACACCACATTTGCATTAGGATGGCACCTTTGCCTAACTGGTATGGACTTACAGTACAGTACTGTATAAGGAGTTCTCTAATAAACTAAGAAGCTCAAGTTTTTAAATAGGTCGATTCAAAAGTGGAGCAATTGGATGCATTAATTGTGTTGTCCTTTAAATAAAACACTTTGTGGATGAAGGATACTGGATCTAAAAGTAATAAACTGGGTTTAATTATATGATACACCATGTCCGGCCAAAATCATTACCATTTCAGAAGGGTCAAATTATTGGGCTGCATCAAGCAAATGAAACAATTAAGGAGATTTGAAGTTACTGGAACTGGGTTAGAAACTATTCAATACATAATAAAAAATAAAATAAAAAACCCTGAAAGGATAGTGCTGAACTGGCAACTTTGTGGAAGAAATGTGGTCAGAAAAAAATCTTAAATGGTGAAGTTGCATGGTAAAAAAAAAAAAAGAAAAAAAGAAAAGAAAAAAAAGCATAAAAAAAACATAACTCACAGAATTGGGACTGAATAGTTGTGTTTCCATAAGAAAACCACGTGTTAGTGTGACTAATAAAAATGGCTTGAATTTGTTAGGGAGCATAAAAATTGGACTTTGGAGCAATGGAAAAAAAACAAAAAAAAGTTGTCTGATGAGTCCAGATTGATCCTATTTTAACGTGATGTGTTAGGAACCTCCACCAGAGGTCACTGTTCATGTTTGTAGTTTTTGTTGGTCGACTCAGTTTCCCAGGAGGCACCTCGGTCAGGTGATGGGGCTCACCTGAACCGAGGTGGCTCATTAAACATCTTATAAATAGCAGTCTGTTCTGGGAAACTGGGTCGAGCATCATATCCTATACAGTCATGTGGACATTTCTTTTTGTTTCTTTAAGTTTGTTTTGTAACCTTTGTTTTCAGTGGGCTCTAGTTTTGTTTCTCCTGTGTCTCCTCCTGTGTAAGTACTGGTCTGTGTCTTCCCTTGTAGGTGTAGCCACATGAGGGCTTAGCCGTTAGCAGGGTTAGCCACTAGTAGGCCTTGATGGCTAGTAGGGTTAGCCTCCAGTAGGCTAGCCTCTAGTGGGATTGACTGCTAGTGGTTCTGGTCACTAGTAGGTTAGCTGCTAGCTTGGAATAGCCTCATGTGTGCTTTTCTTTGTGTTCTGTTTCCTCTTTAGGTCCGTACTAACTCCATTAGATACTAACCCGGTTAGGTCAGCATCCTGTGTCTCCATATTCCGTGTAGCTACTAACCCCACTAACCAGTCCTGTCGCTAGTCTCTGTGCCTCCGGTCCTGTCGCTAGTCTCTGTGCCTCCGGTCCTGTCGCTAGTCTCTGTGCCTCCGGTCCTGTCGCTAGTCTCTGTGCCTCTGGTCCTCTATGTGTCCTTAGTTAGCTCCAGCTCCATGTTTCCTCATCCTCAGTCCCTTGTGTTCAGCTCCTGGTTCCTCTGTGTTAGTGCGCCGTTCCCTATGTCTTTCCTGAGCCCTAGTTTGAGTTTGTTGTTTTGGTTCCTTTGTTTTTGTCTGTTTTTACTTTGTTAATAAAGACTTTCTGTTGAACCCCTCTGCCTGCTCTAATATATGCCCACGGCAACACCATCAGCCGGTCTAGCCAGAACCACCAGCTAGACCCATGACATGATGGAAGGGTCGTGGTAAGAAGACTGTGATGATGATGATGATGATGATGATGATGATAGAGATCAAACGATCATATAGGCACTTTGTAAGAGGTTCATAAGGTTCTACATCACCTTATCAACATCGGGTTAAAATCAATACTGCAGAATCACTCATAAATTACTCAACTACAAACCTTAAACTTTATTTCCTGTGGTTAACGAAATTCAGATTCTCAGTCTCACTTTGAGATAATCTTGCTTTGGCACATCTCAGAATCCTGTGCTGGCTGACTCAAATATTGCACGGCGCACTATAGGGCAGAAGATGAATGATCAGCCTTGGCAGAATTCTTGTAAACCTGTTCATTCTGGGGAAAATGAAAGCCGAGATCTCAATCGGAAGTTCAGAGAAGGGCCCAGCAAGGAGGTGTGTTACTCCCAAACATTTTGGCAGCAGCTGGGTTCAACTTGCAAGAGAAATTAAAGTAACAAGCAAACAAAAGATGAATAGTGGAATAAATTCTATTTGCATATAAACCCCTGGTGCACATAAAAACAATTGGATTTTTCCACCAAGCTGTCTTTTTTTTTTTTTTGTTTCCCCCCTTTGCTTCCCTACTCCCTACTCTGGGGTTTTCTCACCTCTTCCTCTTTATTCACAGGATGCAGGAAGTGCAGGAATGTCTTTTATGATGCAAAAGCCTTTGTTTGTACTAAATATATGCTTTAAAATTATGATTAGTGCGCATAAACATACCTACTTTATCAGTGCTGATACTGTATGAAGTATTTGCCTGATCCCCTACATTATAATTATACTTTCCACTAAATTAAACAAACAAACAGCTCTCTTGTCAACTTAATTATAGCGTTAACTAAATGTTATTTTACAAATAACTATTTCAATCGATGCAAAGCAAACTGTGAGGACCCGAGGCAAATATCTACAATCCAAGTAACCTGATAAAACATCTTTCCACTCAGTATGAGGAGTTTATATCTAGACGCACATGTTGTATAGGTGAGAACAATGCCTACAGACAGCCCTAGGTAAGTAAAATAACAGCTTCTGCCCAGCGTCTTGTTCTTGATGAGGTCGGCACTGATGCGCCCGGATTCCAGTTCAATGAAAATAAAAGCATACTTTACTTCCAGCTGTATGTTTCCATGGACACTGTTTAAATGTTCAGTAATATTCCTGAATGATTAATATTGAGTAGGTTACATAAGTTATTGTCAGGATCTGTACTCATAGTAGAGAGTGTGAAACTGTTTGGAGTCGGTGGTGTGAGGAGGGGGAACAAAATGAATGAAAAACGGAAAAATATCAATGCATCGTTAGTATACAGCGGCCGATATGTGTCATGGTCCGGATTTCTGTGCCTTGGATCACAGCTCAGAGTTCAGCACATTCCCACACACCTGAGTCAGTGCATGAAGGAGCTGATAATTACCAGATAGGTGTTACAGCAGGAACACTTCTCAACACTTCCCACTTTATTTCATGAAAATGTCAAACAGCTGATATAAGTCATGGCTCTTTGGGACTGGATCTGCAGTCCAGTGTGTGATCATTTTGTGCATCGTACTCGAAGTGGAATATGAAGTGTTCATCGATTAGAAATGCAGGACCTCATCCTCCTTGGAAAATATAAACCAGATACTACCAAGAGGCAACAGAGCAATTAGGTAGTCCTGTGACCCC
>JAAGKR010004730.1:0-58063 GCA_011419295.1 Clarias macrocephalus | reverse complement strand
AATAATAATAATAATAAATGTCTTACTTCTGCCATGTACCGGATGCCATCCACAGTATGTTCTGAGCCACTGGCTTCCAGGTCCAACCCACCCCAGTGTAAGTGCATCTGAACAGCTGTGTAGTGGGCTGGCAGCCCCTTCGTTATTACCATAGAGGGCGGAAGGTCGATTTGGACTGGTGAAACCGAACCAAACCAAACAGAGAGAGCGAGAACTCAATAACACTCATCCTCTCAAATTTGAAGGAATTATGATCACTAGAAGCATGAAATCCACATTTGGAGTGTCCATGGCCAATGAAGAAATTTAACAAAAGAAATAAACAGATATAAAAAGCAAAAGTTATACACAAAAAAAGGAATGTAGAATTCTTATTCTTACCTTGAATTATTCAAGTTCTTTCTTTGAGTTAAGATAATTGAATAAGTAAATCTGAGCACTCTTTTACTTTGTTCCAATCTTTATTCTTACACTTGAGCTTAAGACAATAAATATATTAAAATTCAAGAGGCACGTGACTGCAGACTAAATTTGTAAAATGTCTGTTTTTAAATTCTGAACATGACCTATAAGTGAATAAAGTATATTTTATACAAACACACACACACACACACACACACACACACACACACACATATATATATATATATACTATATATATACAGTTGCATTTTCTGAACAATATATTTACTGGGCTTATATGGAAGGCAGCTCTCAGAGACTTGTACGTAGCTGTAGTGGTGTGTAATGACAGGCAGTTATATCCGCCCCACCTGTACTGACATGCAGGGAGGAGGGCTGGGAAACTTGCACCATGTTCTATTCAGGTGGAGTGATGAAGAAAACAGCTTGGCAGGTAAGAATAGCCGAACCTGATTTGTAAGTTGAGTTTTGTGCTGAATTTGAATTACAGTTACCTTTTTATGGGGAATCTGTTCATGTACAGTATTGATGTGAATCAACAGTATTTAATCATTCCCAGTCCTTTCAATGCACTCAACCTCTTATAAGCTTGGACACAGTAAGGTGAGAGATATTTACCAGAGTGTCCATTGTTGGTCATGAGGAAATTGCCATTCTTCACCTCGCCATAGCCTGTCATCTCGAGCTGCAGCATGTCAGGATTGAACTTCACATTGCGCCGCTTGATGTCAATGGGAGACTGCTTACGGCCACCGCAATTAGGATACGTATCTGGCCAGTGGACCTGATCCAGAGAGCCCTCTGCCAAAACAGAATGCATTTTTTATATATATATATTTATGCTAATTCTTCTGTCTGTAAAATAAAGTGCATGAGGTTTAGGCAAGGAGACTAAAAAAAAAAAGTACAGAAACCAGCCTTTGCTTTGCTATTTTAATACAGTCCCGCTTGTGGTTGTGTCTTCAGAGTATCTGGCAAATAATTCTTGAAAATGAGTCATGTTGCTGCCTAATGTTTTTATTTGGTACACAAAGGGGTTTAAAAAAAATCTGTAGGTGACATGGTTAAAAAGTAGCACCACCAAGTTACAGTGAAACCAAAAATATATCACTGTGATGCAGAAACCTCAAATATCTACATGTACCTTTCCCACACTCACACGAAAAGGTGTAAACTGTACCTTTCCGTATCTCTGGAATGGTACCTTATGATAATAATAATAATAATAATAATAATAATAATAATAATAATAATAATAAATAAATAAATAAATAAATAAATAACCAGATTTCTATATATACTGTATATATTAATATATTTATATTTCTATATATAGTTTTGCCTTTGTAATCTTTAATCTTTTCTTTCAAACGTAATTACAGTCCAATTACACATTGTATAGCACTTTTAAAGCTACACTATATATACATTTGCAGATAAAAGACATGGAAGACATGTTATAAGTGTAAGTGTCAGTACTCAGCACAGAATGCTGCCGTGTATGAGTGAATTAACCTCAAAAAGTTTATTTATGGCTTAGAAAATGTTACATGTAATATTTATATTGCATTTCTGAAAGTAATAGTACTTGCCTGAATATGTCCAGTGTACATCAGCTCCAGCCAGAACAACACTCAGTGAAACAGCATGTATGATCACAGTGAACAGCTCCATAGTGCATTTGTTTGTGTGTTTGCTGCACTCAGACTGGAGCTGCTATTTAAAAGGGATTGGAGGCGGGTTTAAACACATTGGTGCCCTAAGGACAAACCCATCACTCCTTTATACAGGGTGTTTAGGCAAGGCAAGGCAAGTTTATTTGTATAGCACATTTCGTACACAATGGTAATTCAAGGTGCTTTACATAAAGAGAAGGAAATAATCATAAAATGAAATACAAAATAATAGCAATAAAACTTTACGAAAAAAACTAATATCATTTATTATCTTTATGAGCGAGTGTCTCTTTGCGAGCAAGTGTCCCTGTACTGTGATGCACTCGGAAACCAGACTGAAAACTGTCCAGGTATCCATTTGAGCTTAAGTGGTTGTTCAGCTGATTTTTCAATGATCTTGCCTATAAAAGGAAGATTTGATATTGGTCTGTAGTTATTTAATATGGAATTATATGGAAAGATCACTCTTTTTCAGAAGTGGCTTAACACCTGCAGTTTTCAGAGAGTTCGGAAAAGTCCCAGAAAGAAGTGAGGTGTTCCCCATTTCTAAAAGATCTGTTTCTAAACAGTCAAACACATTAAAAAAAAAAAGATGTTGAAAGTGTGTCAAGGTCGCAGGTTGACGATTTTGAGGTGCTGTGCTATTTCTTCCAAGATTTTGCTATCAATTGCTTAAAAGACAGACGTAGTAACAGTTTTCCGAGGTTGTGTTTGAGTTTTTCTGACCTCTGCATAACCTGATGTGTTAATAGCCCTTCTAATATTACTTATTTTCTCAGAAAAGAAGGAAGCAAACTCATTTGCATTTGCTGTCAGAGAGCATTTCAATGGGAATCTGACTTGGTCGTTTTGTTAGTCTCTCAACAGTAGCAAGAAGAGTGCGGTGTTGTTTAAGTTGCTGTTTATAACGTTTGAGAAGAAGGTCTGTCTAGCTGTGTCTAGTTCCATATTGAAAGCATGAAGGCTGTCATTATAGATGCTATAGTGAATTTCAAGTTCGGTCTTCCGCCACATCCGCTCAGCTTTTTGTACAGGCACACTGGGTTCCCTCTTGTTCTGTAAACATTCATGAATGTTACTGCTATCATAGCAGAGACCCGACACACATCACTGAGAGCTGCTATCTGTTATTTCACCTAGACCAGATGCCCTGGCGCTGTGGCAGCGGTCGGAGAGCTCTCACAGGAGGAGGAGGGCAGGCTGGGTCCACAGGCCATCTGGAGGCTTGCAGCAAAAGAGTGGGAGAGTTTGGTCCCAGTATATACCAGTTCCTCATTTTCTTTGGGATAATGCGTCTGGTGAGATGGGCTCTGGCGCTGGTATTTCCAGTGGGAGTAGTATATTGTCTGTCTGCAGGTTCTTTGTAGTGTTTCAAAGAGTTCACCAAAATCCTTCTTAAGGAGTTCAGACTGCTCTTTCTGAATGATTCGATTTGCAGTCTTGCGCTTCGTCAGAATGTTCTGAAGTCCCCTGTTCACATCAGAGACGGTTGCTTGAAGAAAGCAGCATAAAGTTGTTGTCCTGCTACTGATGTTTCTGATAGTGGAGTCCCCGATTATCAGAGTCTTGTCCTCCTGACCCCAGTTTTTGCAACTCCTGTCATAGCCATATCTGGGGAAGAAGATGTTATCGCAGCAATTTGAGATACTCGTGACAATCTGATGTCTCGAGTGCCTTTGGGTCTCGCTCCATGTTTGTGCCATCAATTAATCTGTCGATCAGTTTCGGCATGTTCCTCTACACTTGGTACAAACTGTTGAGACTTGCTAGATTCAGGAGACTCACCGGCTGTATGTTGAGGGGGTTTATGTATGATGACGATCTGCTGAGTATTCTGTCTGTTTTGGAAGTCCAGCAAGTAACTTTGTTTCAAGAATCACAATCCTTTGTAGAAGTGTATGGCAGAGCATGTAGCAAGTAGATTCCACAAGAGGCATTTTCTCTCTCATCTGTTTGAATGTAGGCAGCTGTGTTTTCCTGTCTCTGGAATGTAAGCTGCTGGCAGCGGGAGGAAAAGTCCCCTTTTCGTCCAATCCCAAAAAGTTTTTTCATTTTAGTGTTTGTGCCAAAAATGTTATGTTTGAGCACTGTGCTGATCTGCTGAAATAAAAATCTTAGAGAAATCAGAGAAAAGCACAGATATAGGGAGCAAAGCCGCACGCCATTTATTAACAAACAAAGAAACAAAAAAAGATGCACGATACAAGAATGCAAAACATACAATGAATTCATTTAAATTATTATATTTGTAATATTTAAAGTTGCTTTTTAAATGATGGTTCTGCGATGGATTGGAACCCGGTCCAGGGTGTACTCCATTTCGTGTCGTACAGACAGAGTGAGTGAGTGAGTGAGGGAGTGAGGATTGTTTTCAGCAGATACTCTAAGCATGAAAACGTCTTATAAAATGCCCAGGTTGATCAGGTTGTGATTCCATTGATGTTTAATCTTTTCTTTAAATTTAACTACAATTCTGATAATAATAGAAAGGGCTATTTCAAGATTACTAGCTGTTTGTCTCTGAGACAGTCAGACACTCAGACTGACCAACAGTGCAGCATCTTTGAAAATCTGGAATTTCTTCGGAAATCTCATTCCTCTGCATGCTTAAACATGTGTATATTCTTACCTGAGAAGCAGGAAACAAATAGTGGTCATAATAATGACAACAAATCTTCTTGTATGTCTGTGTATGTAAAAGTATGTTACATAATGTAAAAATATCACAGATAATCTTATATATATTCGATCCAATATATATCAATGAATATATTTGATAGCAGAAGTAGTCCTTTATTTTCAATTTAAAGTGACCCTCACAACCAGTAGGTAGTTCTTCTTCAAATTTTTGCCACAAAATTAGAAGCAAATGATAGCCTAAAATGTCTTTGTATGCTATAGCAATAAAACAGACAGGATGATCAAAATAAAATTAAGTAGATATAACAAGATGTAATACACCAATACGTCAATGAATGAGAAAGAAATAAAACTGAGTGATGTAAATCAAGTATGTTGTGTATGGTATAAAGTGACCAAGCAACAATGGACAGAGTTTATAGTATAATGTGTAAAGTGATCCTCAGTTATCCCATGATGTTTATCTAAAAGGACACATGAATAAGCTATTATTTGTAGTTTAGCCTGGGTTATATCTTTTAGAGATTAGTTGCATTAATATTAGTGGTTCATTCAAAATATTTCCATAAATCCTGTGTCTAAACGCAATGTTCCTGTGTTCCGATTCTTAAAAATGCCCTAGTATATTTATGAGATTTTGTTTGTTTGTTTATCTTTTTATTATTATTATTAAAAATTAATAAGCCGTTAAATATTTTTAACCTTATTGAATTTTGCATTCCTCCTACAGTGAGTGTTTCTGCTGACTTTGCATGATCAGGTCAAGTCAGGTCAGGTCATGCAATGTCATTTCATTTTAGAGACGTTTTATTGCATATAAATATGCCAGCATTTAACATGACTACTTGACACAGTGTCACTCAGGCAGACACCACTCAATGGATGGAAGTCTTTAATCAGACCTTACAATGCAGACTTTAATCCCACTCATAGTGTAACTCGTTGTTATTACTTTGACTACATTTCCATGGTGTGTTGAAAATTGTGTAAGGGACTCTCCCTTCATGTGTGAAATCTCTGAGGCAATGTGCAGTTTCACTATTAGATGTTTCACACATTTCTCAAGTTCAAAGCTTATTCCATACTCGATTATGTTTCTAAACCTGGCCCGTGGGTTAACTGGCTTTAAATTAATGGATTCTGAGGTGTTCTGGCTCCATCTGGTACTTATTGGTTGTGTGGAAGTATTGCATATAGTGAATTACCCGCAAGGTTCAATGGAAGATGTTCTTTAATCTGTCTCCTCTCGGCTATGAGACGTTGACATCACCATCCTAAGAGTCAAGTTACAAGTAAACCTGCTTCTACTCCATGTCATTCTAATACTCCATCTTACCACAGATTGCTTAAATATTAATATAGATGTTCCTTGTTCTTGTGGACCAGTCAATTGCAAAGAAGCTGAATGAATAAGAATTGTACAAGGATGGAAATTTGCAAATTGTCATACAGAGGGGAGTCAGAAAAGTACCCCAAAATGTCAAACTACATAATAATAGTACCACTCTTACCACCTAAGCAGGGGTATCACTCCTTTGTTGACTCAATCAAACAATCCAAAATTCCTGTCATTGTGACAGAAAATCTTTTCTAGTCTTTTCTATTCTGAAGTTGATGCTACATTTACATTCAGTGGTAATGAATAGAAGTGCCCTGTTGGTTGTCAACTTCATACATGCTCTTACAGAAAGAATAATCCTTTTATGTGATCCGCATCCAATCATCCAAGCCATCGTGTTGAATATCTCACATGCAGCCTGACTTTCTGGAGTAGATCTCAAGGTGCTCATATTCCTAATTGATATATTATGGTTTGGATCAGATCTGTATAGTATCTTATTAAGTTAATAAACTGGCCAATGACAATGCCCAAGGCCTAGGTGTGATATCTACCACATTACAATCTCATCATATGATGATTTTGCCGAAGCGGCTTGCTTTACAGTACATTACGTCTTAGGACAAAAGGGATGTACAGTAGTTGTGGCCCAGAATGTTACAAGGACACATTTGACCCTGCTTTGAAATTAACTCAGTACAATATAGAGCTACAGTATATGATCATGTCATACATATTGATTAAGTTAACAGTGATGGGATAGGGGCCTGACCAGGTTCATAGTGGATATACAGATACATTATGAAATTCTGCTGGTATTCATGAAATTCTTTCTCATTCTTTTGTTAGCTTATGTTGCTTTTCGTTGTTGCTGTTTGTGTGTTTCTAAAAAACAGACCAATATAGAAGAAGCTACAATAATGCTCACTTTTTTATTTTCTTCTACGCTTGGTAGAAATGTTGTTTTGTTTTGGAATATGTAAAAGGATCTCCTAGCTAGTGATTACAGGATGCAAGATATGTTCAGAAGGTCAAGCTAGCATTTAGCATATATGCGTTTAGATCATTCACAGCAGGGGATTGAGGGATTTATTTTTTATTTATTACAATTTACAAAACTTTTAAACCTCAACCTTATTAAGCTGTGTGTTCTACATTTATTTTGTCATTAAAGACATTATTTTGTCATTGTAAGTGGCTGGTATCCCTAACTAGGGTTACTAAACACAGAAAGAAGTGTTTGTTAAACAGTACCTACACTCTCAGAAAAAAAAAGGTACACAGTGGTACAAAAAATGTTCCTCAAAGAACAGTACATTTTAAGGTACAACTGAACTGAAGGTACATAACTGTTCTTACATAAAGGGTACAGAATGTTCTGGACAGTGGGAGGAGTTTAGCTTTTCCTCAGAACCACACGGAGACTCCAGCAATCTGTTACCATTGGTGAGTTATTAAGTCTCATATAATTCTTATTCTTATAATTTAAAACTGATATTATTTTATTTTTCTCATTTTGGCTAGTTTTGGCCAGCTTATATGAAATATTGTCTTTCAATGTTATTTACATGGTTTATGGTAGCATGTAGATAACATTGCTAATCATGCTAACATACTGCCTTATGTAGCTTAGCACAAACATGTTAGCTCCCGGTGGCTAAGATAATGCCCTATGTAGATTACAGATGTGCATGAATATCAGCTGTGGTGTAAATGTTCTAATGTATTTTACCCGGTTTTGGATAGCTTTAGCTAACGATAACTATTTGTTTTAGTTTTTGGTTAGCTTATGACATGTCTATCTATAATGTTATTTATTACAAATTTATCTCCAGGTGGATAAAAGACTGGGTTATGTAGCTTACAGATTTTTCGTGATATTCAGATTTTATTGTATGACATTACAAAAGCTTGTGTTGTCTTTATGAATGGTAATTAGTGATTGATGATGATGATGATGATGATGATGATGATATACATTGGTTTATTTTATTGTGTTATCATGCTCATGTTGTTGTTTTTTTTATTAAAAAGTTGTCACAGTGAAAATGATTAGCCACCTGTTTGATAGAAAGCAAATTCAAACAGGCAGGCAAGATATAGACAGATTGTTACTTTTTCATGGAAAACACCATGGAAATGCCAGGTATGCAATGTTCACTTATGTCTTCAGTTGCACAGGAACTGTTTTTCGAGAGAGGCACAAATACGTATGATTGTGTATTGGGTGTAACTGTTGTAAGTGGCCTTTTACAATCACAACTTTTCCATCGTGCACTATCTCTGTTTGCACTGTTTTACCCTGAATGTCCTTTTTTGTACGGCCATATTTATGCCATAAATGTGCCTTCTGTGTAAAAGTTCATCTGTGTCCCTCTCCACTTAATCCTGGACATTTTCATTGTGAGTGAGTAGGTTGTGCAATTTTTAAAAAATCTGAGTTATTTTGCCTGTCACTTAAGTATATTCTGAATAAACAACAAACAAAAATATGTTTCTTCAAATTCTTTTCTTGTAGCAGTTCCCTCTTTGCTACATACTTGACTTAAAGGCTCGTTCTGCGGGTCATCATGCGGCTCATTATGCGGGACTTTGTCTTCTCTGGAGCGAATTGCAGCATTATTTGTGATCATTCATACCTCCTCGCATAAGGCCTTTCTAAACAAAAAGAGACTCAGACTATTTAAAATAAGATATTATTTTCTGTGAATTAGTGAGCAGGATGATTGTGACATAATTTTGAAGCAAAACTCCAGGCTACAAGATCCAGTTCACAAAAGTCTTGTACGTAAATGTTATCAATGTGGATTATGGCTTTGTTTCAGTGACTTCTTTTTTTTTTCTTCTGTTTTCAATAACCATGCATAACTGTAATTTTCTCCAAAATACAAACTATGTATATACATGCTGCTCAAATATTAGTGTAGCCCAGTTTGTGCTGAATATAGTGTAATTAGACATTAGCCATTCATATGTTTATAAGTAACTGAAAAATACACATGTCAGAACTTCTTCAGGGCCTCAAAACACCTGCAGATCCCTAAGGGATTTATTAAATTACCTTATTCAGCTTTGCATCAAATGATGTAAGCCATTTGCAGAGATTTTAATTTATTTAAAGCAATTAATTACCATAATTTCTTGTTATAGTGTTTTTGATGCTTTTCCTTTCATTTCATCTCTATAAGAATGTTGGGTAAATGCAGTGGTATTTTGTGAAAAATGGGTAAAAACAAATTTAAAAGTTTAAGTTGCATTGTGAACAATTTGCGAAATGTTATATTGTAGATGGAAAATTGTATTTTATATACTGTACAATTTTAACGTGATTATATTTTGTGCAAGGTTTTTCAGCTAATAAAAGTGTTTTATTTAGTTTACATATTTGTTTATTGTTCAAACATATGCATTTTGTACATTTTTACAGTCAATGATAATAAATTGATTGAATGTCTTATTCAATAGGAAAATGATTATTTTTTTATAGTTCCCAAAAGAACACATTAGAAACCATTAAGGTACAAAAGGTCTTGTCACTGGGGTGGTACCATCAAGGACATGTTTTGTATCTTTGATTAAGGTACAATAATGTACCATCAAATTTATAAAACAAAAGGTATATTTTGGTTACCCATGGTCCAATAATGTCCTTGATGGTACAAACAGAATTAGTACAAGTTTGTTTTTCTATATATTAAGATAAAATTCTGTGCCCTTGAACGGTACTGGCCCAGTAACCTTCATTAGTACAAAACTATATCATTATTTCCGAGAGTGTATAAAATTGTTGATGCTGTTGATAGTTTACTAGGGGATTTTTAGCAACATGCAGAGATGAAAAGTAATAAATTACATTTACTCGCGTTACTGTAATTGAGTAGTTTCTCTGTGTACTACTTTTAGTAGATTTTAAATCTGTCGTTTTACTTTTACTTAAGTATGTTTAGTTTGAAGTATTGTACATTTGAAATCATATTTGCTACTGAGTAAAAAAAATAAATGAATGAAAATGAAAAATAATTTTAAAAATAATGCAACCGGGAAGGAAAAAAATTGCACTGTACTGATTGATTGATGGGAGGGGAGAACAAACGCGCTAAACTCACAAGAACGATGGAGACGGACAAAATAGATGCCAGTAATGCAGACCCAGCTGAAAGCGAAATGCCATCAAATTCTTATGAAGCAAACCCCTGGTCATTGTAACGGCCACTACTATGTTGTATACCACATTATGTATGTATGTTGCTCTTTTAATAGTTGCCGCCCCTCCCCCAGTGTGTGCGTGAGAAGGAGAGAACAGAGTAGGAGGTCAGGTGTGCTGCTCACCCCGAAACGCTCTATTCTTTTACCCTTTTCTTTATTTTTACTTTATGTTTTGTATTATAATTTTGTGACGCTGAAAGAGGTCGATAAAGGTTTTGTGCTGAACGTTATTCTTGGCCCTGAGCCTTTTTTCCCTCAGCTCTCCGGCGCAAAGCGTCACATCATATTTAAATGACCACTTTGATTTCAAGCACAAGAAAGGCAACAGCTTTATTATGCAAAGGTGTTCCTTCAATTGAAAACAACTAGTTTGAGATTGACATCCGCTTTGAACTACACTAGAATCCCCCATCCCACTCCTGCTGTTAAAAAAAAGTAACTTGGTAACTTTTACTCTGCGTAAATTTATAATGAGCTACTTTTTACTTTTACTGTACTTGAGTAGATATTTACAATGATAACTTTACTTGTACTTCAGTAAAATTTCACTGATGTAACAGTACTTGTATTTGAGTACAAAATACTTTCTACCTCTGGCAACATTCCATATTGTTTATGGCATGTGTTTTTTTTTTCCTGAAAGAAAAGACTACATGGCCGACAAGAACAGGCTTGCCTTCTGCATTGAAAAAAAGTAACACCCGCATGCTTTCAATTGAATTTATTTTAGTGAAAACACCCACATATGATCATACTATAAGTGGCTGTAAAATTATTACTGTATTAAATTGTCTTACTGTAGAGTTACAGCAACTCTGCTGTGATTGTATTGAAATAATAGAATAAAACATATGGTACCATTAACATACCTAGCCTATTAAAATAGGCACAACAAAATTTTTAACTTTAATTAATTTAGTAAAGAAGGGTAAGGGCAAAACCAGCGGTAAAGCTAGGCAATGCTAGGTAGCAAACTTTAACTAGCTACTTTAACATTTTAAGTATATAACCTACATAGATTTCTTTTTTTGTTCGGTTTTTATTTGCATTTCCTGTGACACTCAGGACTTTGATTGTATCACTAGTGTTCTTGTGTCAGTATCACTCATCATCATCTCATCGTCTATACAGCTTTATTCTGTATATAGGGTCACAGGGGTGCTGGAGCCTATTCCAGGAATAAGGTCACGAGGCAGGGTACACCCTGGACAGGCAGGGCACACACTGACCATGGGCAATTTGGAAAAGTCACTTCGCCTAATCTGCATGTCTTTGGACTGTGGGAGGAAACCGGAGTACCTGCAGGAAACCCACCAAGCATGAGGAGAACATGCAAACTCCATGTACACAGACACGACTTGAACCTGGCCGGGAATCAAACCCGGACCCTGGAGATGCAGGGTGACAGTGCTGACCACTAAACCAACATGCTGCCCTCTCAATATCACATTGTGAAAAATGTCATTTTAGCAGTTTTTTTATTGTAAAATTTTACATTTTGTAGCTGTCATAATGCACTGGACTCGGGAGATTAGGCATTGGTGAAAGTACAATACACAAACCAAGTTACAATCCCATAATTGTCAAAACACAATCAGACATCACATGACAGAAACAGAGCTCTGCAAAAAAGTATAATAGCCAGCAAAATATCTTTTAAATAATTTTTTTTAAATCAAGATAAAATGACAGCAGTGTGGCATAGTGGTTAGGACTGTGGCATCGCACCTCCAGCGTCAGGGTTTCTTCTGGGTACTCGGGTTTACTTTCTCAGTCCAAAGACATAAAGACTAGCTTAACTGACGCTTATTAAGAGAATTTTAAAAAATGTCTTGTTCTAGTGACAGGTAATTTTTAAGCCCTTATGCATTGAAAGAAGCAAAATTATCTTATAATACAGATAATGCAATAATACAATAATATTATCTTTATTAATAGTACATTAACATTTTTGCCTAAACATCTTCTCTTTCTAGAAATAAGATTAATAATCTGCTTTGTTGTAATCTTATATGAAGAAACTGTAAATTTGACAACATTTAGGATATTTTTTACCTGCAAAGAGGTTGAGTCTTTGCATTGATGATAATCCAAAGAGTAATCAAAAGCAACAGAGAGTGACACATTGATGGCTAACAGTGATGAAACAAAAAGCTAGAAAACAAACCTTCGATATTACCTACCTAAAATAGTGAGCTTATACTGTATATGTGAAACACAGAAGCGAAGCAGTCACACTAGAACTCATGAGAGAGCAACCTCTACTGGTAGGTAAAGATAATATTCTGATTGTTACTGGTGTTATTTAATCTCTACTTTTAGATTCTTTAAATCCTGGCTTTGTATAGACAATATGAATCAGATACAAATGATCAGCACCCAATCAACTGCTCCACCCAGGGGAAAAAAAATTAGCAACTATATCTTATTATCACTTTCTAATTAATATGAATGACTCACAACATGTTTATTACAAATATGAGGTGAAATATTTTTTAACTAGTGGGTCTTGTGCACTGTTTGCTGTTGTCTGACTAGCTTGGAGCTACAGTTTTGACCACATTTTGCACCCCAGTTTTGACCCCTATTCAGTTGAACCTCACAGGATGTATACAGTACCACTTCAGTGACCATTGTTAACATTTCAGTGACACATCCTGAGAGTGTATTCTTTCTTGGTTTTCCTTATAAGGGCACATTAAAGATATGATTGGCTACACTGGAAAATAAGATACATCCATTCTGCAAGTTATGAGAAAATGTATTTTTACAACAGACTCATATTCAACAGACATAGAGAATGTATTGTGCATGAATGTATAAAAGTGTTTAAAGGCACTAATCCCCAAATATTATGTCAAAATTGCTTTGATCATATTAATAAAAACTTTTTTATTTTGCAATATGATATACATCCACCTTCCACAGTTTTGTCAAAACTTTTATTGAACGATTGAAAACCTACATATTTATTTAAAGCTTTTGCTTCATTTTGGGGCCCCTTTCAAACCAGAACTCAGACCCTGGGTCACAATGTAGAGTAGCTTGTGCACATGTCCCTGTATGCCAGGGATTACATTTTATTTGTCTTAGTACAACCCCTTTGACAGGCTCTAACCTCTACTGCAATAACCTGACGGTTATTAACCTCTACTGCAATATCAGGGGCAGGGGGCAGTCTTACACAGTCAGTTCTCTAGACCTTTGGAGAGGACAATATGAATGTGTTTAATGTGTTCCTGATCAAATGTGAAATAAATCAAAATTGTGTTCGCGTGAAATATAGCAAAGTGGTCCATCTATTTTACAGTGGACCTCATTTACAAATGCTTGGAATGCTGGGTGAGTATTGAGCAGGCATGACCATAGGACATGACTGAGAATCCATAGTGAGTGGAAGCTATGATAAAAGTGATATAAGTTGCTATGTTTGTGGTGTTTAATGCTAAGGGTAAGGATGATAAGAGCTCACTTCACTAGAATGATAAGGAGTTTAAGTTGTTGTTTGATTTGTTTTTGTCCATGATGTTTCCAGCTGTCTATATGAGAGCTGTGTAATAATGGGATTGTGAGCACCATGGGGAAGAACTGGCAAAGTGCACTTTTAGGTCACTAAGCATGGTGTGATGGACATGTTCATGTGGGTCATGGCTATATTTATAGAGCAAACATGACATTCAGGGAGATTGAGTATGACAAAATGAATGCATAAATGAATTAATAAGTTTTGAAAGAATAAGTTTTTCCTCAAAAGATAATTAAAAATGACAGGTTTCTACTGACTCACTGCCTCATTCCTATTTGCATCTTCACTATAAAAGTGTCTATGATACATTTGGGTTTTGTCTGTACATTACGCAGCTAACTTAGTTGATTACTTAAGGTGAATTGTTTTATTATTGCATAATAGGTCAATATAAAGGCTTTGATTCTTTAACATATTTGAGAGTAAATAGTTGCTTCCTTGCATCCCTTTTTAAAAAATATTGATCAAATGCCTCCCAGAATGCAGTTTTAAACAGTAAAAATACCTGTTGTAGAGACTCTTGGATATGGTAAATTTGTGGTCCAATGAAGCACCCTTGCAATAATTAGTGATATTAAAAGAACAGCTTAGAGCTGGGTCAGAAACAAAATTAAGGTAAAGCTAAAAAAAAAAAAAAAAGGAGAGAATATTGCATTAGTGAGTCTTTGTATTTCCCCAATTTCCCCAGGAACATGTTGTACTTTTCAGGTAGGGCTGTTAAATCTTCAACGTGAAAGGACCTATTGATTTCTTGGCTTAATGCCTGAAGTCTCTGACTCACATCTGCCTCTGGAATTTAAGAGGTGCAGTATTGCCTCAGCAACCACTGATGAGCTTCTCAATTGCAACATATACAAGCTGTAAGCTGTGGACCTCCTTGTAGTTAGCCTTAAGAAGTGACCAAAGATGAACAAAGTCGTCTGTACTGCACCGGACTCAGGAAAAGATGTAGTATCCATATACAGGAAGACTTTATTGAGAGTACCAATGCACAATCATACACTGTAAGCCCTAATGCTCAAAGTAATTAAACATATTGAGTACTGTTAACGTATATAATTGCAATTAGGTAAAATTAATAGACCTTTTTTGGTATTTATGAGTTTGTAGAAATTACACTTTTCAAGTTAGCTGAACAAATTTGATATTTTAAGTAATTGTAAGTACTTAAGTAACAGTAACTGTCAACTTAAAGTTCCAACTTAGCAACTATAGAGCACTGGTGGCTCAGTGGTAAGTTTTTCGCCTGCCATGTGAAAGGCCTGGGTTCGATTCCTGGGTTGGATTGTCTGCAACAATTTATTTGATTTGCACAAGTTCAACAAACTCAAAAATTGATAGTTCTGTTTACTTAAAATTGGAAACATCATTACTTAAATTTTTTTACCTCAAATATTTAGAGTTTTGCCAACTTAATCGGGTTTACAGTGTAGAGGGACAAAACATAAATCTCAAATGACAGATCCTGAGGTTAACAAAGAGTAGTTAAATAAACAGGAAAATTGTGTACACGTAAAAAAAAATAATAATAATAAACATAATATACTGTACACTGTAAACCCTAATGCTCAAATTAATTAAACATATTGAGTACTGTTAACTAAAATAACAAATTAATAGACCTTGTTGAGTATTCAGAACTTTTTGGTATTTATGAGTTTGTAGAAATTACACTTTTCAAGTTAGCTGAACAAATTTGATATTTTAAGCGACAGTAACTGTCTCCTTTAAGTTCCACCAACTTAAAATCTTTCAGCCTAGCGATTTTGTGTCTGACGTCATCAATGCACATGTAAACTGCCCACCCTGAATTGATCAAGATGGTGGATTGGTCTGTCTTCACATAATCTTTACAAATCTCTACAAATCTTCACGTAATGTTTACAAATCTTTACACCCTAAAGTACCAGAGCTTTGGTGGTTCAGTGGTAGGTATTTCGCCTGCCATGAGAAAGGCCTGGGTTTGATTCCCAGCCACTGGATGAAGTGCCTGTCCCAAGCCCAGATAATAATGGGAGGGTTGTGTTCAGAACGGCACCTGGCGTAAAAACCTGTGACAAACTGCAGTGGCGACCCATTGCCAGGAGCAGGTGAAAGGCCAACAACTATTTATTTAATTTGCAACAACTAAAAAAATTATAGTACAGTATGAGTTAGGCTACTCAGTAATGCAAGTAAATAATGATTAATATGAATGAGTGCAACAAACTCAAAAACTAATAGTTCTGTAATTGATTACCTCAAATTTTTTGAGTTTTGCCAACTTTTTCAGGTTTACAGTGTGCGTCTAATGAGATGAAAAATAGAGTCAGAGGTCGAGCTAGAACTCAGCAGAGAATGACCTCTACTGGTGGGGAGGGGTATGGAACTGAGTTGGTGTTCGACCTACAGTGTATACAGTACTGTACTTCTAGTTTTCCCTCCATCCATCTAGGAACCTCTGTAGTCCAACTAGGGACTGTGGAGGCTAATGGTGATTATCAGTTACTATTTTATGATCATGGTAGGACCTCCAGTTAGTATTCACACACAAACACATTACTGGCAATTTGGGAACGTCAATTAGCTTAATCTGCATGTCTTTGGACTGTGGAAGGAAACCGGAGTCCCAGGAGGAAACCCAATTAAGCAGTATTGGGAAAATATGCAAACTCCACACACACAGACCCCAAGGCGAGAATCGAATTAAGGATCATTTTCTTATTTGTCGTATGTATCTTATTTACCTTTTTAGTTATTATTAACATTTTAAAGATAATAATCCATTTTATTGCGAAATGATAGGAACTGAAATTAAATGAAAACATTCAAATTAAAAATTTATAGCTGATATTATTATTAAAAAAATATGTATGTATTTTATTTTAAGATAAAGTATATTCTGTTATGAAAGACTTGAACAACAGTGAAATTAAAGTGCTCATAATCAAGCACACTTCATTGGGAAATGGTGGAAACATTGTTGTAGTGCTTGTTCTTTTATTCGACACCAGGTGTCGTAGTTACAGAGTCCTTTTTCTCGTTCAAGGTCAAACGCTGATTCACATACATACACTCACATACACGCTGCGTCACTGGCGGCCATAGGCGATGCTTGGGTTTGCACAGCATCACTAAAGCAAGCGCAGAACACACAGTCACGTGCCTGATATCGAAAAGATGGCCTCGTGTATGTGAAGTATGTTAAGTTTAGGGACCCAAGCGTGGGAAGAATGAATTTTATGAAGGAATAATGTGTTTGTATTTTATATTGGTTTGAAATTTTGAAAGATGAGTGTAGGGTGGATCAAATGCATTTTTAAAAACAATTACCGCTTATATTTGTAAATAATCATTATTCTGGAATATTATTCAATTTAAAAAGTTTTTTTATATGACAAATTAAATGGATGTAGTATTAAACCGAATATCTACACGTGGTTGGAAATTTCCTCGTGGTTGGGTGCCGGATGTACTGACTAACCCCAGGTGACGCAGTCTGTCTGTAGCTGATGCTCGGCACGTAGGCTGCTGCCTGGGTACCGCCTTCATCACTCACCTCATATGAACACACTGATTTATTTTTTTTTTGTAATTACACATGCCTTATATAATGCCTAGACGATTAGATAGTCTTATTATTCTGTTAAATTGAAACCCACACAAAAAATACATTTGTTTCCAATGATTTTGGATGAAGTTATGTTTCAAGGAAACGTGCGCTTGTCCTTGCAGCGCACAACACGTGATTCCATTTAGCCAATCACGTAGCTCTAAACGCCTGCACGCGCTGCTTCCTGATTTCTTCCCCCCTCCCCTTTAGGGGTTATCACTGCGCTGCGCTGCAACCGCCCGCCTTCTCTGCTTCTGCTGCGGAGAGTGAAGTGACCAGACCGGCGTCCTTGCACACAGCTAGGCAAGGTGAGGCCAATTTCAACACATTTTTACCTAGAATGTGTCACAGACTGGGTTTAAAATAGCACAAGTTAGCATTTAACCTTCGTGACAGGATATTTGAGGGCGATTGAAGCGCGCAAGCTATCGGAGTTAAACCAGGAAATGAATTTAAATGTAACATTAAACTTAATATTTTGTTCCTCCAACGCTATGGAAGACCGTTTTTAATTCCGTGGTGTTAGTATGAGCTATTTTAGGTCGCCTGTAGGCTGTCTGAAGGAGGAGAGGGACAGGAGCTGCGCCTGTCAGGATGAAGTGACAGCTTTTGCTTGATTTTCTTTGCCCTTGAAATGAAAACCGGTAGTCATAAAATGTCAAATTTGACGATTTAATATTCTTCGTGTTAAATATTGTGTATATATCGACGTGAAATGCGTGTTCTTTTTCTGCCTTGCGACTCAAACGGCCTAAACTTCCCAATCTGCAGTCAACCCGAATTAAACACTATGAAAAAAAAATAGCGCAAATATGGTATGCACTTGATGACGTCAGAACCCGAGCTAGCGTTTAGCTTGGATGAGTTGCTTAATTTTATTTCATCTATTTGTTTATTTATTTAACCTTAACCTGTTGAGTTGTGACTTTTGATGACAAGAATAATCTCATATCCAGGATATTGAACACAAAATAAACTTCAGGAAGTTTTTTCCCCCCCAGAGTTAATGCTCAGTGCAGGCTGCATGTGCTGCTGTCTATCTTGTGCATGCCTGCTGTTTTGTGGCCAGTGGCAAGTTTTCATTGACATTTAAGGCCACAAGATTTTCCATTGGTCCAACTAAAGCATATGTAGTAGTTGTGAATTTTTCTTTTTTTGCCCTTGACTCTTAAATAGTAATCACCCATAAAATATTATCACTGCCTCATTTTAAATATCTTTATAAATATGCTTTTAGTGTTATAGCATGGCTTGTCCTTTTTTCTCTGATGTTTCAGCTCCCGTACCTAGTATGAGTCAATTTGAAAATCAAAAATTGGTAGGAAAAATCTGGTGGATGGTGAACACATTTTGGTACAGTTTATTGGAAATGCATTATCACATAACTACAAGAAAGTTGACTTATAAAAATAAATAAATAAACAAGTGCCTAGATTTTATAATGTACATCAATGACTATCCAGTTATCAGTTCAGTTTACTTAAGTATTGAGACTGTATTTGCTTCCCTAATGCCTTATAGAGAGAGCTGATTGAGCATCATGATGGTAGTCTTTTCTCCCTTACAGCTCCAGGGTTGATGGTTTGATACTGAATTTCTATGTGGCCCTCTGGCCACGTGGGCTTCCTCAAATTGCCACAAAACATGGATGTAGGTTGATTTGGCTTCTAGGTGTGAATGCACTTGTGCATTGTGCCTCGGATTTGGCGGGCATCCAATCCAGGGTATATTCCTTCCTCACGCCCACTGTTACAGAGATGGGCTCCAGATCCACCATACTGCAGCTCTGGTTAAGTGGTTATTGAAAGTGAATGAGACATTCAAATGACTGTGGTTGAGCAGAGTCTCAGCAAATGTCTAAATGAATTCACTTCCGGTTTCCCCTTTAAAAAGGGGGGAAAAAAGCATTTGCATACCGATGCAGTTCAAGTAAAGTGTACTTAATTCATTCAGACTTTGGGTGACTAATGAGCACCTTCTTCTTCCTAGAATGAATCACACATTTGACACACAGAGTCAGGATTCTTTAAGGGGAGCCCCTCCCTACCCAAGTTGCCATTGTGTTTGTGTGCTGTAAAGTTTTAATTATTTATTCATTTTCAGATCCTGCAACATGTCTATCCTGAAAATTCATGCTCGTGAGATTTTCGACTCGCGTGGGAACCCCACAGTTGAGGTTGATCTCTGCACCAAGAAAGGTAATAATTTTGATTTGGCAAAAGTCAATTACTCGCAAGGGCATGCTAATTATTCACAGTAGCTTCAGATAATAACTTTTGCACTTTGTAACTTTTCCAGTATTATTTTTTCTGAGAGTTTCCTCAGACAGCATAGTCCACTGCAGCAGCCACATTGTTTGGATGGTGATTTGAATGATGGCCTGTGAGCACTTGATAAGCAAAAGCCTGTAAATACCGTACGGGCAATAAGTTTCCGAATGAATGAGCCATTAAGTTGCTTTCTCCATGATTAGTCTCTTGTGTGCGGTCCAGTAGGCTGGAAGAAGCAGATCGTGTGGTAGATGAATATAAATAGTTGTTGTAATGCTATACAACCTGGATTGCATTGCGTTGCATCTCACTGTAAAATGAAATAGAAGTCATTGGGGTTAAGAGCATCTGCCAAGTGACTAAATGAAAATAAATACCTCATACATGTGTAGTTGCCTTTTCTTGGCAGTAAAGGATGGCACAAAATTCTTGGTTCATAGTAAAGTGTATATAAAAGTAGAAATATCAAAGCTCACGTCGACAGCCCAGACTCCTTAGCACTTGTAAATGCTGAATACATGAACCTTGAAGGTTTCAGAACTCATGCTTTTACATGGAGGATGATTTCGTCCTTTAGTGCAACAGCTTTTCTGCACTGATTTTGATAAGACTACTGATGTCTGATAACCCACAGGGGAGCAAAAGTCAATTAGTCTGTGTTAGATCTCGTTCTGTTAAATCATATTTTGAAGCCCCTTGAGTCTGGACTAACAAACAAACAAACAAAAATCTAAAAATATATATATATATACACACACACACAGACATTCTTTTGGTGGGGGCATGTTGTACACCTTGAAGTCCTTTTGCAGTTCTTCTGAGTTTGAATCACTATGTAGTCAAAATGTTGCAGCTTGTAAACGCATGTTTTGTCTAACAATGAAGTAGTTTACCTCCTAACATATGACTTGACTGCTAATGAAGCTTGGTGAATAATGATTTGAAGCTTAGGCCTCCAGGCTAGCAAATGGCTAAGTTAGCTTCCCAGAATGTACTGAGCTGAGGGACAGCCCCTCTCCCTGCAATCTGAGTGCAGTCGTCATCTGTACTCAAAGCTATTTTTAGGGAGCTACTGTAGTGTTCACTGTTGCCTTACTCTCACTCAGGTTATCCCAGTTTAACTCCATCAAAGTGTGTTTACTAAGCAGTCATACCTAAAGTATGGTTACCAAAGCGCATGAAATATATTTAATACATAATATTTAAAGAAAGTCAGTTATAATGTATAGAGAGAAAAAATGCAAACCAAACATTAAAACAAATTCACTGTTGGTCAGTGTGAATACATTTCTGCATGTAAAAATATTAATATAAAATGAAAAACACTGCAACTTGCATTAAATACAATATCATACTGGTTATTTTTCATTGAAGAGTCCGTCTTGGTGCAGTGATGTAGATCTGGACACAAGTCAATTCTTCTAGTCAAGTTTTTAGTCAAGCACAAAAAATTGTGATGAGGTGATATGATCCATTACCTTGGGTATTTTCTGAACACGTCTGGTTTGTAGTAATGTTTCATTTTCTGAAGTAAAGTTAGTTTGTGTTCTTTGTTCTAAAGTTAGTTTGTGCGCCAAAGTTAATAAGACAAAAAGCTTGCAAAATCCTTTTAAAGTGGTGCAGTTTGCTGTGTCTCTGTCCTGAGGCTTTCCAAAAGTACAAACTAGATGACTGTTTTGGGGTCGGAACATTTTAATATAAATTTGTGACTCGCCTTTTAGCCAAACAACTGTCTGTACAATGCCTTTCTAGAAAATGTATTTGATTAACTCTTATATAGCAAAGAATTAGCAATTTGTGCATGTTTTAAACAAATAACAGGCAACATTTTCTGGTGATGTAAATTACTAGGGATACTTTATACTAGGGGTCTTTTTTGACCTGTATTTCAATGTGTGTACTTTATATAAAGGCAAGAACAGAAAGAAAGGTGATGTTATGCAACCTCTCGTGCAGTTTATGAAAGAGGGGGGGGGGGGTTATGAGAAGTCCCTTATATAGGCAGCATCTGGGGAAAAGTTACTCCTCTGTTGGAAGGGAATTCCTGGGCTGTATAAATTTATACTGAGATAAAATTATCTAACTCAATTAAATGTAGTAATTTGTTGCTTTTTCCTCAGGTTTCTTCAGAGCTGCTGTGCCCAGTGGTGCTTCCACTGGCATATATGAAGCCCTTGAGCTTCGTGACAATGACAAGACACGCTATCTGGGCAAAGGTGCGTTGCGAGAATTTACTAGGAAATGACAAATTAAATAATATTCTTGATGTATTCTTATTTTATGTTAATTTTAACTTGGCTGGATAGATTTGCTGAATATGGGTAGATTTGTTTTATGTTTGGTAATGATGACCTCTTATTGACACTTGGTTTACAAACATAGCATTGCTGTAAAAATTAAATATGCACTGGCTAAACATGTGGGTTTGCAAATATGTAGAATCGGTGACAGAGTACAGAATTATTTTTCAAAGTTTAAAAAAGTTTGGTGTTTTCTTGTATTAAGTATTATATGTATACAATGACATTTTGGCTTGTAATGGAACCTAGATATTTTATTTAAAGCTTTTTTTTTGCCAGTAGAACTTAAAGAAATCTTTAGCCCTACATCCCTCCAACATGATTCTTAACTTTTAAATGTATATTTCCACTCAAACATCAGTGCAGATTTTTTCTAAAAAAAATTCCAACTAGATTTCTTTAATTATTGTCTAATTATTGTTGTATTTAGCTTATGTGCTTACATTTAGGACATTTCCCAGTAATTTAACTGTAAGTACAGCTGCTTCACTTTTAGCCAACTAACATTTATTTACCATTTCAGAGTCTTCCTGGTCTTCATTGCTGTTGACCTGTCACAGTGTACTCTGTTTCTTCCTGTTTTTCTGTCCTTCCTCTTTCTGACACTTTCCTTCCTCTCCTCTGTCAGGGGTGAAAAGAGCTGTAAAATATGTAAATGAATTCTTGGCCCCAGCTTTGTGTAACCAGGTAAATGAGTGTGTGCAGGAACTGAAGTAAGGGTCATCTCAGCTGTGTGTACCAGAGCATGAGGAGTAGTTTGTTTTTGCAACTAACAGATCACAGAAATCCTGAGAAACTTTTGCAACTCTTCTAATGTGTGTTAAAGCGCCCTCATGTGAACATTAATAAATAATTGGGCAACTTCAGGGCCTGTGATCTAATGTCTAACCCTGCCAACTTTGCACGTTCCCCCTCCACTTGGGTCAGTGATGGTCTGCTTGTTCCTTGCAGGTGTCTCAAAAGCTGTTGAGCATATCAATAAAACAATTGCACCTGCCCTGGTTAGCCAGGTAGGAATATTTGTTCTTTGACTAACTCAAGAATGTGTGTTATTGTGTATCATAGGTTTTTGACATGATTTATAGAATAGTAATTCAGATTTTATTTAGCGGTGTATAGACAGACAGAAAACTTTCCTCAGAGCCATTAATTTGATCGGGACAATGCAGAATTATTGGCACCCTTTATCAAAAGAGGCAAAAAAAAAGTGCAATATGAATAGTGATCTCATACTTGGTGTTTTGTTTTTTACTTATTGAAATACTGTAGTTTTTCTGCTAAACTTAGACATGTGCCCTGGAGAGAACAGAATCGAGTCTTTTTCTGTCATTTTTATTTTTCTGTTTATGGTTTTGAGTCGCCTGTAGAGGGATCTTGGTTCAATCGTCTGTGCATAACCTGAAGTTAATCATCTTTATATCGTTAGTTGGCTAGTTGGTCTGCACAACTAGTTGTGCGTAACCTCTTATTTATGTACTGTTGTATCATAACAGAACGAATAGGAATAATTTATCCTTGTGTTTAGGCAGGTATTTAGAAGTGTTGTAGGTATTTTTGCTCATTTTCATAAAGGGTGCCAATAATTTTTGAAGACATGGTATGTCCCCTTTTTTAACCATTGTATGCTGTGTACTTGTTTAACATTGCACCAGCTTTGTGTTAACTGCATGAGATTTAACCCAGCCTCATGGCTCAATACTTGCTGTCACAATGTTACACTTTTTCCTTTCCTTTTTGTTATTGATCAGGACGTGTCTGTCTTGGACCAGGAGAAGATTGATAAGCTGATGCTTGACATGGATGGTACAGATAACAAATGTAAGCAACATTTACAAATAAATGTAGAAATCAATAATTTTTGAAAAATTGTTTAAGAATTTTGGATGGAGGAAAGAATGTTTGTGCATGAAAAGGCATTGATTTTGGAGACTAGGTTAGTACAATTTGTTGCTTTTTAAAATACTATATTTGTAAATCTTCAGCTAAATTCGGGGCAAATGCCATCCTGGGTGTGTCCCTGGCTGTGTGCAAGGCTGGTGCTGCAGAGAAGGGCGTCCCCCTCTACCGCCACATCGCTGACCTTGCTGGAAATCCAGAGGTCATCCTCCCCGTGCCTGTAAGAATGTATTGTGTTCATTGTGCTCATGCCAGACCATGATCTGTCCTCTTCTCTTGTTGAAAGTTCTGAAACACTAATAAACCCGTTTCTATTCCCAAGGCCTTCAACGTTATCAACGGGGGTTCTCACGCTGGCAACAAGCTGGCCATGCAGGAGTTCATGATCCTCCCAGTTGGTGCAAGCACCTTCAAAGAGGCCATGCGCATCGGTGCTGAGGTCTACCACAACCTGAAGAATGTCATCAAGGAGAAATACGGCAAAGACGCTACCAACGTGGGAGACGAAGGTGGCTTCGCCCCCAACATCCTGGAGAACAAAGAAGGTGAGGGGAGAAAGAGTGGAAGTTGGAGTCAACGTGTTTCCTTCTGCAAAAAGTCTGTTACTCTGTGGTTTTGTGCTCGCGCAATCAATGATTATGAAATCTCAACCTCAGGAGCTCTGATGCGATCACTCAAATATTTTTCGTGTTCATACAAGCCAAGTGTAATGTATCCCGATCAGTGAGGGAACACTTTAATTTTGTTGTAATAAATTACAGGAAGGTCCCTCACAAAAATGTAACGCCACAAATAGTTGCTGTATGTAATAAGGATGTAGCAGCACGAAAGTCATTATTTGAATCTACTGCCCCAATTTTACTACACAGAATGGTTGGGGGAGGGGGGGTGGAAGCAACAAGAGCCTAAGCCTGGTGTCGAGTTTGTTCCAACAGGTATAATTGTGGTTTGTCCGTTGCTTATTTATGAACTTGTAGTTCAGCTCAAGCCCAGGAAACAAGCTCAAAGCCAGATAATAAAATATGAATGACTGAAATAGGTCACCTTATTTTTCCCCTATCGACATGAAAGGTGCCATATTGTGTATAGTGTATATTATTTAATTGCAACATCAAACTGTATTTATTTTCTGCTAGTACACACAGCATGACTGTGCAGTACTTTTGCACTAATTGTGTTGCTTTTGTACTCCCCTTAGCTAATAAAAAAAAAATGTAGAAAATTACTTGTTTGTTAGATCTGGTGAGAGAGGTCCTTTCACACTTCTTCTGTACATATACAGTATGCTAAATTTGGAATTTTAAGGGCGCAAAATTCACAATCAGTTAGAAGAGTTCACACATTTAGTCATTATAAATTCAGTAATTTTAATCTTCCATGCCTTCTGTTTCTTATTTGAAACCTATAAGTATAGTTTTGAATATTTCAAGAATATTTCACTGGCTAATATTAATTTTTTTTCTTTTTCTCACGATGCGTCTAATTTTAGTCATATTGCTGTAACTGGAAATTCTTCTTTAGGCAGCAGCACAGGGTTTCCAATTTCAGACCAGGTGTTTGCAGGGACAGATGGCCATCTACAGTATGACCTGCTTTACTATGCTGAATGTCTCTCAGCTACTGAACACTGTTGTCTCTAACCACTTACACATTTACTGTACTGTAAAATAGGTTTATTGTTTGATTTTAGTAAAGGCATTTGCAGTATTTTTGTCAGTGTGTAAGAAATTGGTTGTTTTTAGAAGTTGTTGCATTAATGGAAAAGTTCTGTGGTTGTTAAAAGCTGTTTCTTCATTTAGAGATTGCAAAAGAGCTCAAAAGGAGAAGATTTTTTTTTCTATAATGAGACATTTCATAAATATTTGGACTGAAAATATTTAAAATTGGTGTTTCCTCCTCAGCTCTTGAGCTGCTGAAGAGTGCCATCGGCAAGGCTGGCTACACTGACAAGATTGTGATCGGCATGGATGTGGCAGCCTCCGAATTCTACAAAGATGGCAAATATGACCTGGACTTCAAGTCACCTGACGATCCCAGCCGTTACATCACCCATGACCAGCTGGCTAACATCTACAAGAGCTTTGTGGACAATTATCCTGGTCAGTTTCTTTTAGGACTTAATCTGCTGAATGAATGAGCAGAACAAGTTTTTATCACTTGCTTCAATTAAGTCATTATACAATGCAGAGCTTCCAGTCTTCTGATATTTAACAGAGAGTGATGCAAACACAAGATATTTTATAGTATGGTATACTGTAGATGGGTTTATACACTAGCATGAATGTACTTCTGTCACAGTAGTCCTAACAAATTACTCTTTTATAGTGTTCATTTGACTTTTAAACAAATTGATGTATCTGAGCTGTAGTGTTAAACAAAGCATTAATTTTGGTGGAATAAGCGCTGAAGCCATCAATAATAATATTGATCAATAATGTGCTCTTTAATGTACATTCCTCTTATGAAACAGTAAATGGTGCTGTGTGTGCTTCGGGCTTCCAGGAGCCCTGTGCGATTTGTATTTAACAGATGACTGCCTTCATTCATTCATTCATTTATTTATTTAAAATACATGCTCGGTATAAAAGCTAGTGCAGGCTTGTTCATGAATATTTTTTTATTATTACTTATTTTCAGCCCATGCTTATGCAGTTGATTGAAGTCATAACCACTTTTTTTTTTCCTTCCTCCCCCCCATCCCCCCCTCCCTCCCTTAGTTGTCTCTATTGAGGATCCCTTTGACCAGGATGACTGGGAAGCCTGGTCCAAGTTCACAGGCAGCACCAAGATTCAGGTGGTGGGGGATGATCTGACTGTGACAAACCCCAAACGCATCGCCAAGGCCATATCCGAAAAGGCCTGCAACTGCCTGCTGCTGAAGGTCAACCAGATCGGCACCGTCACAGAGTCCCTCCAGGCGTGAGTGACCACAAACTCACACTAATGGCTTTCAGTGTTAAGCCAGCATATAACACATTGTACATATTGAAAAGTTTGTTTGCCATTATATTTATTCACATCTTTCCTGTTGCTGTTTAGCTGCAAGCTGGCTCAGTCCAGTGGATGGGGTGTGATGGTGAGCCACCGTTCCGGAGAGACCGAGGATACCTTCATCGCTGATCTGGTGGTTGGCCTCTGCACTGGCCAGGTGAGTTCGTTACCACAGTAAATCTTGCATGTATTAATAAACAAAGTTAATGAAGAAATAACAATCTTTTTTGTGTGCGTGTCATGATTTAGATCAAGACTGGTGCTCCATGCAGATCCGAACGTCTGGCCAAGTACAATCAGCTGCTCAGGTACGATTGTTGAAAAGATCTAAATCACACAGCATGTACTTCATGTTTAACAAATACGCTAGCATTTTTACATATACATCTGTAGCAGATGAGTGATGACCAGAGTTTCAAAACATTGCTTAGAGTCTGTTCTATTGAACAGATCTATTGAACTATTGAACTTATTTAAGGGTGGTTAATGAATTCCATCAGATGTTTAAAAATCTAAGCAACCATTTAAATAACTTGGGATGAGATGAGACACAATCTGGTATTTTCATCTCTAACAGAGGCAAGAACACTTGATTATACAGATTTTGCTTTGCTAGAACAAGACAAAGTAATCTATGAAAATATCACCTGCAAGTAAATCGCACGGAGCCAGCAGCTTGTTAGATTTTTCTATGCAAGTCTACACTAAGGAGTTTCTTTCCTTTTCTCATTACACAGAAATTTAATTTTTTTCTGCAGATGCTAAAGGTGGATAGTGATTCAGGTTAAACTTATGGTGTATATACCTTTTTAATTAAAATGGCATTTGGAGGGAAATTAATTTTATTCTGGCTAAGTGGGAATCCAGGTTTTGATTACAGCATGGTTTGTTTTTCCTGTGTGTAGGATTGAAGAGGAGCTTGGAGACAAGGCCCGCTTCGCCGGCCAAAACTTCAGGAAGCCCATCTGAAGAACAGGCCTTTCTTTAGCCACTGTTACCCATACTTGCGCTCCCACACATTAAGCAATGTTATCCCTCTCCAGAGTGAAAGGATTCTGGAAAGGCATTGAAAATCAAGGTCCAAGTCTGTAGGCTACGGCACAAATGTTTCTGTGCCAACGGAACGCCCATCCTCCTATGCTTCGGCTCCCCCAAAATAGCACTGATCCTTTTAATTATAACTCTGTATTGTGCGGTGTTTCATTTGCTTTTTGTGTGATGTACTGAGTCTGGTTCTCTACTACTTAAGAGTTAATTTCAGTCTTCTGCACTGTATGTAGTGTAGCGTGTGCTCCTCGTGTTGCTCATGTAGTGTCACTCTAAAGTATGGCATAACGACAAATAAACTTGTGTGGAAGTGTCATTGAGTCAGTGTGTTGGTTTGTCAATTTCCTGCTTGGATACATAAGCCTCTATTCGTAGGTTGTTTGACCACCCATGAGTTGAAAAGCATTGTTGAGCAGCAACATGAGTAGAGTGGAAAAGAATTAATACCTCCCTGGTGTGAGTTTGGGGCAGAAGGGCATCTCCTATTATCAGACAACGATGCATGAGGAATAAGTAACAAAAGAAACCCTGACAGCAAAATAATATTAAGACTGGATCTGTTGCTTTAAGGTAGATGTGTAAATAGAACCTATTTGCATTTTCATTTATGTTAGTAATTAACAAACAGTTCTATTTTCAGCCATTTTAGGTTTGGTATTTTAAATAATAATAAAAAATTGCTAACTTGCACAATGGCCAGTTCTAAGCCTTTAAAAAAAAAGAGAGAGATATCTGGGATATAATAAAACTTGTAGACACTGCTGTAGTGGTCTCTACTGACCTCTGCTGTCATTTCAGAGTAATGCAGCAATCTGAAGCACTTTACAGCCAGATCTATTTACTGAGTTATACATTACTGTATGTACAACGCATAGTTTTTTTTGCTTCCAACTAAAATACACTGCTCTCCTCTGACCATGATTATCAGATGTCGTGTGTCCTAATAACCAACTTATGTCTGATGATGATGTTAAGTAACTTGTGACTTGGTGCTGTTCTGCAAAGGAATGGCTCCCCCTGCTGGAATCTTTCTTCCTAGCTCTTTCTTCTTTTTTTTTTCTCCCTTCCCCTCTGACTTCATTTGCATTGGCAGTGGATTGGACAAAACATGAAAGTACTGGAAAAAAGCCTGGCCAAAATTTCATTGTTTTGAAAGTCAAATCAAGAAAAACATAAAATTACTTAAATCATGTTAGGCAGCACAGTGGTTCAGTGGTTAGCACTGTGGCCTTACACTTCCAGGGTGTATGAAGACCAAAATGATGAATTATTGGCATTGGGTTAAGAAATTCTTACAAATAAAAAAACAGAGCTGTTAAATTTGAGGAGGAAAGGTGGTCGGGGAAAAAACATCATGAATGAACGAGATCACTTGGAGAAAACTTAAAAAAATGAACAGTAGAATGTATAGTTGAAATCAAAGCTATGTTGAATAGTGAAAGTAAGAGCATGCAGTGTGATGAGGACTCTCAGGATTAAGACTAAACAGCTGTGTGTCCATAAGAAAACCACTAGTTTGTGAGACCAATCAAAAAAAAAAGGCTTGTATTTACTAGAAAACATAAAAACTGGACTGTATGTAATGGAAAAAGGTCAAGTGGTCTAATGAATTCAGATTGACCCTATACTAGAGTGTACTGTACAAGCCTTGCTTCAGTTGGTCAGGTATAGTCCTTCGATGACCTGACTGTACTGAATGACCAGGTTATCACATGGTATGGCCATATTGGCATCATATTGAATAAATCAAAACAATTAAAAATGGAATTATGTAGCTGAAAATGTACTCAGGTTAAAGTTTTATACAGAGTTTTAAAAAGTATTCTAGTTCTAAAAACAAACAAGAATACTTTAATAAAATAAAGTAAAAATACTTTATATCAAAAGTATTTTTTAATATTTTTAACTGAAGATTCTTTTATTAACTGAGGCACGGCAGCTTAATGGTTAGCACTGTCGCCTTGCACCTCTAGCATCCGGGTTCGATTCCCGGCCAGGTTTGATTCCCGCCTCTGTGTGCATGGAGTTTACATGTTTTCCTCGTGCTTGGTGGGTTTCCTCCGGGTGCTCCGGTTTCCTCCCACAGTCTAAAGACATGCAGGCTAACTCACGTTCCCAAATTGCCCATAGTGTGAATGAGTGGGTGAATGTGTACGTGTGTGTGTGCTCTGCAGTGGATTGGCACCTTGCCCAGGGTGTACTCATGTCGTAAGTCTCCTGGGACAGGCTCTAGTCCGTCCACGACCCTGTATACAGGATAAAGCGGTATAGACGATGAGTGAGGTTTTTATTATTATTATTATTATTATTATTATTATTATAATAACACAGCTACACCTGAAAGCATCATTCGATCTTAAAATATTTGCTGTTAATGAATTCATTAGAGATCAAATATCATGTAAATAATCACGCTGGTTTTACTCTGACATTGGTCTAATGTGAAATATTTGTAGACAGAAACATTTGTGTTAAACATCTGTAATGCTACAGTAGCTTGTATATGATGTGTCAGTGAATAGATCTTGAGCCGGCATCAGTTTGCTACCTGGGCAAAATCAATGTCTAGAATATGACTTGCTGCCTAACCAAGTAAGCAAATGCTAGTCTAACCTGGTATTAGCAGAGATGTATATTTTAATATATACTCCAACCTTACTCCCACACGGTTTTTCAGATTAGATAAATTCACGTCTTCTAGAGAGGTTTACAGATTAAAGTAATAGTTCAGAGCTTTGAAAAATAAGAAGGTAAGAAATGAAAAGAGGTTTCTTTTGTTTTGCTTTTTCCGAAAATGTGATGGAGAGAATAAAAAGTATTAAATTCAGCAACGCTTAGATGTTGCCCCAAAATAATGCCTGGGTTTGTTGATCACTGTAACGCAGCTATGATATGAAAACATCTGTACTGTAAAAACACTATAACTATATAATTCTGTTGTTTTATTGATGATCCGGGATAAATGTATGAAAGAGCTCAGGTTACACGGTTGCTCCTGTATACTGTACGTCTATTGTTCTATAACTGCGAAAGTTTTGGCACCCATATTTTTGCAATATATTGAATAAGCATCATTCTGTGTTGGAATGCTGTAAGGAATCTTTAACATGTTCAGTTGTTTTAATTTCTTATTTTTATATGGAAAAAACACTTATTTTTATTTTATTGACACATATTCCCATATCATATGAGTGAGTGTGTGTGCGTTTGCCTTGTGATGGATTGACACCCCATCCAGGGTGTACCCCTCCTCGTGCCCCTTGAGTCCCCTGGGATATGCTCCAGCCCTCCCACGACCCTGTACAAGATATGCGGTATAGAGAATGAGTGAGTGAGTAATATTAATATTAATATCTGGTGAGAACAAACATCAGAAAGTTTTTTTTTTTTTTTTTTTTACCTATAATGTCTAACAGTTTCAGAGACAGTAAGAGAGTAGTCAGGAGTGTTAAACGTTTGTATTCGGCTTTATATTACTGTATGTGTGCATGTGTGAATACTACTGTAAATGCAGACTTGATTTTGTGATTTTGAGACATTTCTTTGTTGGCTTAGTTGGACACAGATTTGATGTCTTGTTTTAAAAAATCTGTCTGGGCTAAATGACAAAAAAAAAAAAAAAGAAAGAAAGAAAGAAAGAAAAGGAAATTTAAAAATGTACTGCTGCGCCAAAACAGTCACACAGCCTCAGTGATTCACAGCTACAACTTTATCATTTTGTAGTGGGTATCAGGTGCTTGTATGCAGTTCCTTTTTTTTTTTTTTAATCCATCATCGAACATGCTGATTGTGTTATATATTATATACTGTACATTACCTCTGTTTAGTGATTTATTTTCTACATTCTACCACCATACTGGGGATTTCTGGGGTAAACTATGAAGTAACACATATGGAATTAGGTCATTCACAACGTCACAACAACAACAGTCAGTTGATATCTTAAGACATGGAGGTCAGCCATTCTGGATCAGTTCTTGCAAGATCAGTATTGTCAAGTGCATTTGCAAAACCCATCAAGCACCATGATGACCCTAAACATACCTCTGCTGCAGAGAAGAAGTTCATTTAGAGTCACAGTAACAAACAGCACCTCAGATTAGAGCCATTATAAAGGCTTTACAGATCATGATATATGTATATAAACGGCTCCAAAGTTACACCGTATCACCATATCCGCATCATTCTACTGTCTTAGCCTCATATGCTTATGAGTTTAACACCTGGTGAGTAATCGGATGCTTCACACTGTGATTAATGTTGCTATTAAACTGCTTTGCGTTACATTAACTGGTTTGCGCAGGGCACCACCCTTTTGTGTTGACTTTTTTCTTTCACAGTGTCTATCACAGGGTCACAGTATTTATCCAGCTAAACGTCCTGGGATGGGATGGGATGGGATGGGATGTCATTCCGGTGCAGGAACCGTACACATTCACACACATGCTCCTTCACATCCATGGCCGGGCCAATCCATGTACTGGCATGTTCATGTTATTGGGAGGTAGATGTAAACCCACACGAAAACAATAATCTCTGTTAATAATGATTTCTCCCCTATGATAATCATTCTCTCCCTGCCTGTCATGACACGTAGCAGGCATTTATCTGCCACTGACTCCCGGCCTCATCTATTAACGAAATGTTTTTTCATTGGTTGTTTTTAAGCCTGTCCATTAATAACTAGTGATCATTATACTAATGCGGCCATAAGTCAATGCAAAATGTGCACGTGTACAGACTAGCTGTGTTAGTGCCATACTCATTAAATAACACTATGGAATAACAAGCTTGCTGTCTGGCTGCAAACGGAGTCTCTGCGCTCGTTGGAATACAGTCGCTACACACCGGCATCCCCGCATTTTTGTGGTCACACAATAGGGGTACCGAAAAGAACTACGCAAGGATAATACCCTTAATGTAAATTATACTTTGACATGCGACGTGTAAAGGATTACTGATATCAGAGTTTCAGATGAGCTGCCAAGACAAGGTAGCTCAGCGGTGGGAACGAGATTCAGGCCATCTGTTTGGTGCTGGCAGGAATGATGGGGGTATTATGTGTGCAGAGGGTCCATTAAGCATGCATTTTCTAAGTTACAAAGGGAAAAGGGTGGTGTGCATTGCTCCTTTCGGAGGCACCGAGCCTGGCTCTTAACTGCACTTGTAGGCATTATTGTCTCTGTGATTACAGGCACTCTGGTGAATTGGCTGTGACTCACCTCTTGCCTCCTCCCTCACCAATCACCGCCGGCGTACCCCCGTCTCTTCCTGACAACACTCACTCTAGAATTTCCTCCTTTTCTTCTGTTTGCATTGTTCGTCCTGCCTGTCACGCCGCACTGATACAACAAGCCATCCGTTTCTGAGCGCAATATCTCCGATACCTCGATCCGACTGCAAAGGAAAAACAGTCAGTTGTGTGATCATTTCAGCCGAGCAGTTTGGGTGCAGCCTGTAAAACTACCACTCATGGGATGATAACACAGAATAGCCATTTACCACTCACTGCGGTCTACACTTACACATGTAAATCGTGCAAAAAAATCAAATAAAATAAAAAAATTCTCCTTGCATTAACCTTTATCATGCTTTACTGGCACCCCATCAAAATCTGATCTGCATATCAAAACCAAGCAGTGTCAGGTTCAATCATTCCGAGTGTGTTATTTTGTCTTTGTTTCTTTTTCCTTTCCTTTTTTTTTCTCCCCAGTATCTGTGGGACTCTGTAATTACTTATCTCTCAATCATCTCTACCCCTGCTCAGTAATAACAAGCCTTTATGCCAAACCCAGGCGTTTTTCATCCTCATAGCTTTATTTCATCACCAGCCTACATGCTTTTCTGTCAACTGCACTATTACAGAATAGCACTGTAAATTGAAAAAAGGGCATGTTTTAGTGGCGCGGTGCCAGTTTTCACTTCAGCCAAAAATGCGTAATAGGCATCTATTCATTCGGTGTGTGTATGTGAGTGTAATGACAGAACATATTGAATTATTGTGCGGCGGAAAAAGAAAAATGACAAAGGAATACGGAAAAGCGATCACCAGCGTACAGTATTGTGTTAGGAAGGACACAGGGGGTTAAGTGCAGCATGCAGAGCTCAGTGGTAATAGCTCAGCCTGATCATTCACTTGTGAATGAATCCTCTGGGACCAGAGCTGCTCCTTAGACAGGGAAAGAGAAACACACACTGCTCAGAAAGTCACACTGTAAACCAATCATTCCCTCCTGCAGAGATCTGTACACTGCATACGCTCACAGGCGCATTCAAACCCTACAGCCTAAAAGCTTTTTATTAAAGATAATGGCACGAGTTTGTGGTCAGGGCTCGTGGTGTACTAGTGTTATGTTCACAGGGTCACCTTCCTCACTCACTGAGAGCGTGACAAACAAAGCTGTTCATCACGCAGGCAGAAAATAAAAATGACACTGAAACTGTGTCAGTCCATTAAGATGATTTTTAGGATAGGTTTATTATTATTATTATTATTTTTTTTTTGTAGGGAAGTATTTGGTTTCACCATTCGGAAAAATTCGGTTTGGATTCATAATGCAGGGGACTCGTTGATATGTTGGAGCAAGCGGTAGATTTTATGTGGTCTTCTTTTCACATGAACATTTTTATGCTGGTGGTGTAAATAGTCCCTAACGTTAAACTCAGAAAGATGTAGATAGATATTACAGAGTGAAATAAGCTTTCAGATGTATTACCTGTATTCAAACATATTCTTTCTGGTGGATCTTTATATATTTTATTCTTGGGTTTTGTTCCTTTTATCCATCAGATTATTTGATCTGACATCAGATTATTTGATCTGAAGGATCTGACACATTCTCTTCCTGTCGCATCCCCCCAACATTTTCTAACTGGACTTTGGACTCGATCTGTGTGTGATGACAGGGTTGTATAGGGTGTAGGGTTAAGGGTCTTACCCAAGAACCCAACAGTGGTGAACAGATGGTGGTGATGCTCAAATCCCCAACCCTCCAATCAGCCACCACTGCGCCATAAAGAAAGAAAAATATTTGAATAGTTATAATTGTATGATCTATCATCAAACTGTATACATTCTCTCTGATCCCATGAATAAAAAAGTAATTGATATCTAAGCAAATAGAAGGATAGATAGACCGATTTTTGATCATTGATCAGTGATTGAACTTCTAGATTAAATTTATTTCTCTTACATTATCTCTTATGCTTGCCCAGTGCAGCTGTTCTCTTGAGATTCTTGCAACATCCCATGTATGAGAGATTAAATATTAGCAGGATTTATATGGAATGATTATTAGAACTGGGTCAACTGATTAGTTTCAGAATTAGTCCACAAAGGGTCAAGGTCACATCAAGGTTGAATGTTTGAAATAAGTTTCCTTCCCATGTATATTTTAAGAGGTACGGGCATAAAAATTAGTATCAAAGGAGGTCTGGAAAAAGTCTAAATGTGATAGATAGACTTTCCAAATAAAATCCCTGTTATCCGGGGTGCCGCGGGTTTATCCCAGGAGACTAAATGTATAAGGCCGGGTATACCCTTGATGGGGTGCCAACCTATTGCAAGACACACATACACACACTCATTTGCAAATTATGAGCAATTTGAGAACGGCAATTAGCCTAATCTCAATGTCCTTCGACTGTAGGAGGAAACAGGAGTATGTGGAGGAAACCCACCAATTATATAATCATTAGGAGAACATGCAAACTCCATGCACACAGACCCAAGGTGGGAATCGAACTTGGACCCTGGAGGCGCAAGGCGACGGTGCTAACCACTAAGCCACCATAAAATGACAACAGTGCAAATAATAATTTGTTATATTATTATTATTATAATTAATATAACAACTATGATTATAATATGTATTATTGATTGAGCTGAAGACGGGTTTAATAAACGAGCTGATTTAATGAAATAAAATGAAATCAAACAAACTGAGGTTGTAATTCTCTAAGTCTCCTCAGCAACAAAACAGCTCTATGAAAAAAAAAAAGTGACAACAAATGCACACACGCGCGCGCACGCACGCCAAATCTTCTACTACACACGCGCGCACACTCTATCACATGCACACACGCGCTCGCGCACGCGTTTTTAAATCACAAAAACCTCAAACTGATTGGCTGCTCCAGCGCTCACAGCGCGCTCACAGCCAATCCCGGTTTAGGACACTGGCAGAGGGCGGGGCTTTGTCCGGTTCCCTCTGGCTGAGAGGGAGGAGCTTCTTCATGCAGGGGCTTTTCTTTCTTACTGAAGAAGGACAGAGATCCCAATCCCATCACTCTCAGCACAAAGATTTCCTCCCGAATGATTCAAGTCGTTCCCTAACGTTAGTGAAATCACTCATTCGCTCCATTTGCACTCAGAGAGCCGCTGTAGCCCGCTAGCTATAGCTTTAGAGCTGTGGAGCTTTAGAGCTTTTAGCTATAGGCTACCTGCTGCCGCTTTGTGTTTGTTGCTCGCAGTCCCATCTCAAACAAATCTCTGATGTTGTAGAGCGAGACTCAAGGTAAGTTTATAACGTTTACGACTTCCAGCCTCGACGTGTCCGACAGCGTCTTTATTAGTCCGGGTGTCGATATTCGGTCGCAGCGGCTGCTGCAATTAGTCTCGGCGTTAATCAGTGGCTATTAGCTAGCAGTGTTGGGGGGGGGAGCTGATTAGCCACCATGGTGCTGAGAGGTGGGCTAGCCTAGCTAAACAGCAGCGCGGCTCTTAGCAGCAGCAGCAGGCAGGGATGCTGAGTATCATGGCTGCTGCAGGTACCATAATACAGGATTAGGAATTGCCTGTGCAAAAAAAAAAAGCAAGTTTAAACTTGGACAGCTTTTGTCTTCTGGAGTCTGCTGCATATTGAACTTGTTGAGGCTCCTGGACTTGTGCTTTTGTTGTTGATTTGTTGTTGTTGCTGTGGCTTCAGCTGGTTTCTGTCTCTCCCATCTGCTCTCTCTCTCTCTCTCTTTCTCCAGCAGCTGGGCTTGTTTCATTCATTACATATCATTACTCCCTTAAAAAAAAAAAACCCTATACACATTTCTTACTCACATGATTCATTAAGTAGGCACCTCAACTTTCATTATGCATGCACAAATTTTTATTGTTTATTATTTGAAATGATTATTCCTATTATTGGATATGATCCTGAGATCAAATGTAAGTGTTGAGCTGAAACATCATTGTCTCAGTAACCGAAGCTGCTCTCTATACAAGCTTGTGTTGCTAAGTTTATGCAAAACATCAGCGACATGGTGGACATGTTGTGTTGTGTGTTGACATGCTTTGAGGCACGTCACGAGGAATAACGTGTGAGGATAGTAAGGACAGAAAAATGTGCCAGTTTTACAACAACAACAAAAAAAGCACCATGAACTTATGACCAGTAATGAGAGAAAAAAAATGAGAAAGAAGAGTTCATTGTAATAGCCACTCAGCCACTGATCTTGCGATGAATGATTATGATTGCTCGCTTTTTATGACATGATGTTCAAGCAATGCACTGATTCTCATTTTCCTTGTTTTTATTATTGATACATTCTTGGAGTAACCTACACGCTCTCTACAAGCCTCTTTTGTTGCCAAGTTATGCAAAACATCAGAGACGTGCTCACAGCGAGCTTTAAGACACTGTGTTCTGTGTTTACATGCAAGCTTTGAGGCAGTGAAGTCAAAGGAGCACGCCTTCATTACCAAAAAAAATACATTTTTGGATCAGAAAAGGTGTTAAATCCAGGCTCGAATTCCCCAAATCATCCTAAAATCAAGCTGTTACAGAAAAAAGCTTTGTCTTCATTGTGTTGTTAGAGTAATAATCATACTGTATACTGATAAAATTTGGTCTAGTAACGGGCTGTGTTATAAAGTGATTCTCTAATGATAGGGCTTCAATTAAATATAATGCCTCTATCTTCCTTGTCAGTTTATGTCAACTTTGTCAGCTGTCTTTGGTTGCAGTGGCACTAAATCACCGACAGACGAGCTCCTCGTTTTATACGTCCTTAAGCCAAACTCATCAACCGAAGAATTCTTCATGACATGTGAATATAATCTGTTAAAGTAAAAAAAAAAAAAAAAATTACAAAAACTTTGTGATGCTGAAACATTTAAAGTTACATTAGCTGATTTTTATTTTTCAGTCCTTAACTGAAAGTTGTGTAGAATCTGATCTAAAAAAACAATAGGTCAAGTCATGACCTTAGGAAATGTATTTTGGAGAAATGATCTCTGGTACACAATGCTTGTTTCTGTTTGGATGTGCCACTCCTGTCAGTCATTTTATAGATACCACTGAGAGAGGAGCTTTGTGAGCATTGGCAGGAATTATTTAAATGACAAACCGCTAGAGACCTAATCTTTCGAAAAACAAAAGGAGTAATCTTACCTAATAGACCTTTAACTTGTGCGACTTTAACACTCGTCTTGTGACGCTATGATGGAAAATTCAGCACAGATCCAATCCTGTTTTAATAAAATGAGTGAGTACAGTTGGTAATAGTAATGGTGTGTTTACTACTCAGTACAAATCTAAGGCTAACTTCAGCATCAATAAAACTGTTGGTCATGTATAGGATATTATATGTCCGGATTTTTCAAAAGCTTGACCAGAAGCACAGTATATAAGAGGCAGACACATCAGTGTACACATTTGGACTAGTGCTGCACAATTATTTACATTAAAATCGAAATCACAGTACGGATTTGGACCATTATTAATACATTTAATGTACGCATAGTCAGGAATTTATGTGAATCTCATCAATAATTTAAGTATTTGTAATTTTGAGTAAATATAAATATAATCAAACATCCTCTTAAGGAGATCGTTTGTCCTTTTATTTGGTTTTAGCCTAGATAAATGTTTGAATACAAAATTATACATTTAATAGTTTTATATATGTCACAGTTTAAATCACAATGTGTGTCTAAATTAATTGATTTGGTGCATAATAATATATTAACTACAGTGTTATCAAAACTTCTAAAAGTTTTGTCATGTTACACATTACTGTTCCTACAATGAGAGAGTGGCTACTGAACAAAGCAAGCTGAGTGGACAGACCGAGCAAGAAAAGGGTCTGTGTTGACCAGTAATTCTGAAGGGGACAGATGGTGATCAGATGTGGCCTGAAAACATCTGCTTGTCTTTTGCATGAGTTTGTGTCCTACCTGCAGCACAACATGATGGTTTGTGATTGTGATAGGTGAAGAGCTGGAGGGTTTAGTATTTAGGGAGGCATGGAAATACATCACCAAGCTGAATGATTATGTATATACATATCACTATTGTGGAAAATTAACCTGTCAGTGCACTTGTTCGGGACATAACAGGATTTGTTTATGGTTTATACTGGTTAGAAACTGTAAAGTAGCAGGAAAGCTGACTTAACTTTTCTTTGGAAAATATTATTATTTTTGTAATACATTTTCTAGAATTTCTGTTTCAAGCAGTGAATATATGCATGTGTTTGTGTGTGTGTATGTGTGTGCACACAATTGCACGCATATGAAATATGAATAAATTTTTCTCTCTCTCATATATGTTTATATATATTTATACACATTTATATACACTGTGTGTGTGTGTATATGTGTAAATAGGAAAATCTGTGTACAAACACACTGTGTAATATATGAGAGAGAATCTCACACACGGATAGATAAGCATACACAAATAAATACATGCACATATATAAGTGCATCTATATACAACACTGCTCTGAATGCTTTTTGGAGTGATATATGATGTGATGCTTTTGCTATTATCGATATATTATCCACATGTTGAGAAACATCAGGGAACAGTAACATCAGTGATGATCATTTTGAAAAATATTTCACTTCTGATTAGAAATTCAGTGCTGCATGTAGGAGACTTGGTGAATCAGCAACGATAATGCACTTTTTGGAGAGAACACGGGTATCGTGACGTATTGAAATATCGATGTATTGTGATGGCGCACAGCTTTAGATGAACGATTAAACATTAAGTACCAGCCTAAGCTGTTTTGGTGCCTTTATTTCATACGTTTCTTTCATTCAAGCATTTTTGTATTTAGTGTTTTTTTTTCTTTTGCACCCTTTTTCACAAAGGCCGCTTGTTTAATTGGAAGTTTCCCCCGTGCTGTTGAATAAGATCATAAGCGTGTCATTGTGTTGTGTCCATTCAGTGTGCAGGAGACACAGGCTGGATTGTATGGCCACCTGCCACTGTGTTGCACCACGACCAAATGGAGCTCTCAGCAGCGTGTGATTGGAGGAGCACACACAATCATTTTGTGCTCTCTCTCTCTCTCTCTGTCTGTCTTATTTTTTCCTCTCTCCACACACACACACTGCTCAAGCAAGGCCTGGCATGTAGTACATAACAGTTTGCTTACAGTGAGTCAGTGTGCTCGCGCCGTGTTGTCTCTATGCCTGGGTTGAACACTCTTGGTAAGCGCTTGTTTGCGCGGAGCTGTCCGTAGTCATGTTTTCAGGTTTAACCTGCAGGTTACGTCCTGATGTGTCAACCCTTTGTGCCTCACCTCTCAATGACCTTGTGCCCTTAACAGCATTGTTATAAGAGGTGATTGTTGGCGCTGGTTAATGTGAAGACACCTTTTTTCTGGGTTAATATTTGTCTCAGGAGCAACACTGATATGATGTGTTGGAAGTTTTTTTCTTGAAAGAAAGAACTCCATCTTGAAGGGAACTGAGAAAATCATGAGGTTAATATCACTTTGGTTAAGAGTTGCCTACGTTACCTAAAAATGCTGCTCGACTGCTGGCTGACGGACAGAGCTGCCAATGGGACTTATCCCTCATGTTACCTGTACATAAAAAGAGCAACATACCAGTGTATAGGTCCTTAACACCTCTTTCTGACATGATGGGATACATTACATTGCCGGCTTTCTGTCATTCAGACCTAGATCACCGTTAAGTTAACGTTCTCCAGTGGCTTCTTTCAAACATACTAAGAGAGAGCGCCACAGTACACGTGTGGTATTTGCCATACCCACATAATGTGATGTATAATATATGAGGACAGACAAACTGCCAGTTACCAATTTGCGGTTGCCAGTTCAAAATCCTACCTGGTCATTGCTGAAAACTCACTCCTAATCTTGAGAGGTGACCCTGAAGCCTAAGTGGTGTTGCGTTTGCTTATCTATAAAATCTAAGTGCGTATTGAGGTACTGAAAATTTCATGACCCACCAAGACATACTGTATATTTTTCAGCCCAAGGTAATAAAAGTAGACCCACAAAATGACTCGCGGCTTTTAAAGCATCACTTCCTACACTGTCGCGATTGGTTGTAGTGCTGCTCACTTAAACGCACGGAAATCGAACCCCTCCAGTTACCTGATCTTAAAGACCTGCAATTCCAGATTCGTTTTAAGTGATGAGTAAATGTTACTAGGTCTGATCTAGTGATTATCAATTACAGGTTGTCCCCTACTTACAAACAAGTTCTGTTCCGGGAGCACGTTCATAAAATCTGATTTGCTCTCAAGTTCGACAAAGTGAGTCTTAAACGCCTTTGCATGAAGGTGCAATGTAAAGCATATCAATCTACTTAACTAAATCTGTCCCCTGCCCCACTGCCATCATGTGGCCGAAAACTGTAATCGCGCCTAAGGTAAAATTCCACTGTATTGGACTGTAAACTATTTTCTTTTCTGAGGATGTCATTCAACATCAGGGCAGCTTTACAGGGCAGCTATTTTCCATCGTCGTGTTTTCAGACTGATTCATTGAAACCGGTGAGGCTGATTTCTTCCGCAAACCCCCTCCACCCCCCAATTTTCACAAAGTAGAACTGCGGTCTGTTCGTAACTCAAATGTTTGTAAGTTGGGGGACTACCTGTTTAGTCTATTATGAGTTGATTTCCTGTGCATTTCAGGCGAATGGCAATCGATTTGAATTGTTAAAAATTCATAAAACAAGCCATGTTTCATCTATTTATTTTTTGTTTCTATGCACCATGCAACTGCTGTGTACCAGAAATACACAAAGTCTGATGATAACTGCATGTGCTCAAAACTTGGTTGTGTAAAATGGCGGAAGTATCTATTATAAAATCTTTCTGCAAAAAAAAAAAGTCTGCACATCTTTATCTGTACCCTTTGCCCAGACTGATCAGCTTTCAGAACTTCAGGTTTCATGTCCACAGCCTCAAACTCCCTCATCTTCCCGCCTTTGGCAGAATCCGGTTTCTGGCACATTGCATTTTGGGACATTAAGTCAAACGACAACCGGCAATTTCTTCCAGGAATGAATATTTCAGTATTAAATACTTCAATATTATCATGGTTCATGTGTTTCAGGCTGGAGTTTTCTTTTATTGAGATCCTGACGGGTGCAGGCATAATTTTGACATTTATAAATGATAAAAAGAAACAGAACCTAGGAAATTACACCCAGCAGCGTTTCTGTACAGTCATTTCATGATGCCTTTTTAGCCAGAATAAGAAGTTTTGTCTTTGCGGAGGTTTCATACTCCCCGGATTTAAAGAAAAAAAAGTAATAAAAAAGAAAAGGGGGAAAAAAAAGAAGAAGAAAAAATTCCCTGTATTCCATGTAGAAATGTCTCAGTTCTGTGCAGACGTAGGATAACTGCTCACTTTAGTCGTTAGCGCTGGGGTGAGACATGTTGAAATAATGTCACGCTTCTTTGTGAATTGCAGAGAGTGAGGCAGTCGAATGGCGTAGGAGGCATCTATTAGTAATCATTCCCTACAGGCTAGAGGGCACGAAGACGCCTCGTGGGTCCTACAGAGAGAAGCCGTGTTTGAGCAAAAACCTGTGTCGTGCGCACACACACTTCCTCACAGCTGTGCTTATTTTAATTTTTTTTTCTCTTCTCCTCAAGTGACTCAGTGTATTCGAATCTTTCTGTCAACCCCCAACCCAACCCCATTGTGCTGAGCTTCAGAAAACAAAACTAAAGAAAGCAGATTTCTTTTGTGCGGCTCCCCACCGTTAAACCGACCGCCAATCATTTTCTCACAACATGTCATTTCGGTGGCTCGGTCAGCCGAGCATCCGTAGCCATCTCTTCACTAAGAGTCTTTTATTAGAGTAGTTTTGCATGGAAGATTAGTGCTCGCTACGAGAACGCGGCACCCCTGACTGTTCACTTGCCCCTCGCAGCTTTATTCCAATCAATCAACGTTGTCTTCCGCCGGCCTGGATTCCTGCCTCGCCTCGAAGCGGGGAAAGCCTTGAGGGAGACGGTGACAGAACAGAAGTAATCTGGTTAGTGTTTTTTTGGCATAGCGTTAATCCATCTTTTGAGCCGGAGTGGGTTCCGAGTTCACCCAAGAGGGCAATTTGGAGCGGCTGCTGCCAGAGCCCGTGTGAAGCACTCGCAGGCAGAGAGCAGTAAATAATGTGTTGCAAATGGAGCCGCTTTCCTAAGAAGTGTCGGGCAACCTGTAGGGAAGATCCCACGTGGAAGCTGGTGTGTGTGTAATGGAGTTGATTTGTCAATACTCAGCCTGGATTTCCATGCGCTCTAACGCAGCTCCTTTGATCCGAGCTTTGATTCGTTTCTTGTTTAGAGACTAAACAGCGCCATACGAGGCACGTACCACTTCAAAACACAGTCCATTAGTTGTGAAATGAAAAATTGGAGGCGGTGTTTGAATGGATTGGTTCAAGACGGAGGATTTTCTCTTCTTTGCAAGTCAGACAGCATTAGCTTTATGGCTCTTTCAAAAATCTCCGTCACTTGGCCGAGGCTTAAAAAGCTGTTTAAATACTTCATTCAACTTTTTTTTGTTGTTGTTGTCTGGTCTCCTTTGTAAGGCTGGCTCTTTCTTTATGCTACATTTCCTAACATTTAAGGCTTTATTTAGTCACTTGTGTGAACTTTTTTTTCCCCCCACAATGTTCACTGGAAGTGTGTGTGTGTGTGTCCAGACCACATCAAGCAGAGTCTGCTTTCCTGCACTCGGCCGGCGTGTTCCTTCAAAAGAACTCTTGATCGGGTATTCAGTTGCTGTGTACTCATTAAATTGAACAATCTGCCAACGCTCCCTGACAGCACACACAACAAGCCCGTGCTCTGCTCTTCTTCAGAATCTGTTTTTTTTATATATTTTTTTTTATGTGTTATGGGTGCCAAAAGCAGGGTAATTGGCCCGCTCGTCTGTCGTTTTAAGAGATTCAGCTGACACTCAGGGCATCCTGGCAGAAATGAGACGGGCCGACTTTTTCCCCCTCCTCTCTGACACACTAAGGATCGCTGTAAGCAAAAGCAGGCGAGGATCAAGCCAGTTGCTTCACGGATCCCCATTTCCCCTTCACTCCTCGAAACATGAGGTTTGTGTGAACAGGCTACATCCTGTGTCATCCTTAACGTTATTGAGGAGAAGCAGGCCTGTATTGTGACAGCCCTCAGAACACAGGAGAACATGTGTGTGTGTTTGTCATGACGCTGTTGACCGGATACAAGCTCGATTTGTTTCGTGTGAGGTTAAGTTCTTATCGTCACTCTGTTCAGTATCTCTGGATATCTGAGCTGGATACACTTATTTTCAAGTTTTTCTTTTTAAATTATTATTTTTTTTTATATGTGTGTCTCATAAAGAAAAGGAACTAGATTTTTTTTGAATGGTGAGATGCTTTTATACTCACTAGTCCAGCAATTCTGACCAGGTCTTTCACCCCCTTGACATCGTGTGTGATGTCATTTCATCTAAAATGCTGTTTGGTTTTTGCCAATTATGGCGCTGGGCATTAAGGCCAAACAACTCCACTTTAGTCTCATCTGTCTATTGGACATTGTTCCAGAAGCCTTGTGGTTTGTTCAGATACAGTTTTGCGAACACCAGTCATTTTTCCCGTGACAGAAGAGGCGTTCTCTTGGCAGCCCCTTCAAACAAACCATATTTTTTTCAGTCTTCTTCTAATTGTGCTGCCTCTCAACAACATTTATTTATTTAAAAATAAATGTTTATTTTGTTACATTTGTTTAAAAAAAGTTTAAATTTTGAATTATTTCTTAACCCATTCACTTTGCATGTCGACAAACATCTATATATATATATATATTTTTTTTATTATTGATTTCTCTGGCATGAAGGTTTACAGTATGTGCAGAATAAACAATTTAGGAAGACCAATCCAAACATGGACTCTCTGTGAACACTAGAGGTTTTTCTATAGAATGTATTCAGATGTGGCCTGTAGTCATTTTTAAAAAATTGACCTCTGCGGGTGAATGTGCTGGGACGTCCACTTCTGGGAAGATCGGCAACTGTCTTTAATGCTTTCCATTTGTGAATAATCTTTCTTAGTGTAGAATGCTAAACTACAAATTGTTTGAAAATTGTTTTAAAACCCTTTCCAGATTGATCCGCAGCAACAATTGCTTTTCTAAGACCATTGCTTATGTCTTTTCCTCTTGGCATTGTGTAAATACACACCTGATTGTGCCAAACCAGCAAATTGCCAAAACTTTTGCTTTTATAGAGATCTGCACACATGCTGATGATCAAGTAATCATGGGCTGATAATAAGCAGCACCTGGCTGCAACTTTCCCTCTTAAATCCTGTGGAAATAGTAAGGGCGTACTTCATATCGGCTTCATGTTTTGTCCTTTTTTGGCTTAATTTTTGTTAAATGAATAATGACACAGTAAAAAAAAATTATATGTTGTTAGTCTGAGGTCATATTTGCCTAATACTGAGACCTGCTATGCTCAGATGATTTTGATTGATTATTTTTGCACAGAAAACATAAAATCAAACGGTTACTAACTTTTTAAAATTGCTCTCGGTATTCAACCTAAAAATAGAGCGATGATTTTTGGTCCATATCATTTACCCATCATTTCTGCACCTTTGTACCTGAAATAAATGCTCCAGATGAGTTATAAAAATCAGTTTTGACAATTCCCTGCCACAGCATTTATTTCTTGAACGTTTGTAGGTTTCAATTATTTCCTAACTCTGCTCACTTTATATGTCTACAAACATCTCATGTTTTTTTCTTCGTGATGATATCCCTGGCACGAAGGTTTATGTGCAGAACAAACCATTTAAAAAGGCTGATCCAAGCATGGGCCTGTGAACACTAGAGGTTTTTCTAAAGCATCTATTCACAAGGTCATTACTCAATACTGGCTCATTTACCAAATAGCTCAATTGGTTTGTTTACTATTGTGGTGTATTCTAACCAAACATTGGCACATGCCATCTTGTGGTCTTTGCTGTAGTCTGTGTTTCATCGGCAAATACAAAATGTACTCCAGCTGGAGTACAGAAAAAAAAACTAGAGAGGACGCAAAAAGGACATGTATTAGACTTGCAGTGAACAACTTTCCTTTTGTTCATCAGACTCGTAGTGTCTCAAAGCCAAACTACACAATGCTGATGGCCTTATGAAAGATTAATGAAAGATTAATGAAAGATTAAGGAGTTGAGTTTTTGTAGTGTTTGTGTATAAGATGGACTCCTCGTAGCCTGCTACGATAACACGAGTTGTTATAATCACGTTGTATGATTTTTTTTTTTCTTCAGTAAAGGTATCAAACAGCCCTGGCATTACCTGTAATAAAATACTATAGAATGGTATATAAAAATGCTGATTGAATTTCGATAAAGATCTTGTCAGACACCTATGTACTGCCAGCTTTAATAGCAATACCGCTGAACATTCATGCAAAAATTGCTGCCTGCTTTTCTCCAATCTCTTGCTCTGTGTAGTGTCAACTTATTGAAACACCATGTGCCGTTCTGCTGCTGTAGCTGTTCAGCCGCCTCAATGGTTGCCATGTGAGATGCTTTTCTAATCGCTACGGCTGTGAGGAGTGCTTATTTGAGTCACTTTTGGCTTCCTGTTAGCTTGAACAACTCTGGCCTTCTGACCTTTCTCATTATCAGGGAATTTGTCATTTCAAACCCCAACTGGCGCTCACTGGATGGTTTTTGTTTTTGTTGTGTCATTTTTCATATGCGGTATTTGAAAACACCAGAGGATCAAGATGAGATCGTGTTTTCTTCTGTTCTGATGTTTTGATGTGAACTTTTCAAGATAGAAAATTCAAGCATAATGGTTCTTGTTGTTTTGCACGGCTGCTACATGATTAGCTGACTGGGTGCTTGTATACCTTTAAATATACGTATGGGGTAAAATTTGATTTAATTGTGAATAGAGAATTTGCCAATTTTGGATACATGGCAGTCCATGTATTGTCACACTGACTCCAAAAATTTATTAAAAAAAAAAAAAGTACTTTTATAATAGCTGGTGGTTGATTACTGGTGGTTGATTACTTTTGAGGGCCTTAGTATTATTTACTAAGTTTGTTTAGAACGTAGATTTATTTTTTTGTTGTTGTTGAATTTAATTTTAAATGTTAAATATGAAACACTTGTATTTGAAAATAGTTTGTCTTGCGTAAATGCTCCGTTTGGTTTTTAAGTGAGAAAACAAATGTTATAAGGAATGGGTTACATTTTTTTTACTCACATTCTGTTCAGTTGTGAAGCTGTTAAATACAGCTAAAGTACAAAATGTTTGAATTATGGTCTTAATAAATATCTGAATTAAAAAAAAACTAAATTTTAAGTCGTGATACTTGCAGAATTGCAATCCAAATTGAATCGACACCCTAGGTATCGCAATATGACATCGGGTAGTGTATGTTGATTCCCTTCCCTAATAAGTAAGCATGGGTACAAATGTTCCTATTAAAGTGGCCCATGGGTATATAATCGGACCCTTAATCGTAGTGTAAAATCGGTCATATGATTCATTGCCAGCTTCACCACTAGTGCGGTGTTTGATTAACTGTTAGAGAAATCATACGGCTCACCTGAATGAAACTCTTCCATTAACTGAAGAGATGTGATTGCTTTTCGAAGCAGACCTGCAATTCCAAGCCGCTCGGTGTTACAACAGGATGGAGGTCAGATTTCATTAAGCCGACTATTTACACCGCAGTAAATGTCAAAAACGTTCTAGCGTCGGTGTAACGCGACATTTTATCGAGTGAGTCTGAATTTCCTAGCCTTACAGCCTGGGGCCTGATGTTCTCTACAGGTAAGTACCCCAGCGGAGAACCGAATCACGCTGCAGCCTGACGGAAGACCTCCATCCCCGAAGCGAAGAAGCAAACAGGCCGGTGCGAATTACGAGCCTCGCTCACAGATTACTGCAAGATGTCGTCCCAGATCAGACGGAGCTGCGGTTTGTGGGAGTCATTTTGCCGAATCAGATGAGGGGAGTGTTTGCAATTTAAAAGCAAAACTAAAGCAGATGTTGGAGAATGAAAGTAGTGCAGGATTGCTGTGGACCGCTATGGGGGGAAAAAAAAAAAGAAAGAAAAAAAAAAGCCATGAACAAGCTGGTGTTTTCGTTTTAAGAGCAACGCAGCCGTTTGTCTGGCGGCCTGTTGTCAGTAAAGCGAGTGGAAAATGAGATGCCATCTTGTGGGAAAATGGAGCCATATTGGTCCGTCCCTGCCGACTGGAGTGTGGGGCCGAGTGTTACACTGCTGATTAGCTAAGAGATTTCCTGCTGTAATGACACGCCGTGATGCTAGTTTTGTGTTCCACACACACACACATACACACACTCACTCTTGTGCTAGTGTTTTATTGCTTGGGCTGTGAGCTTTCTTTTGATAATATCCTTTTCCAGAGCTCAGACATATACAAGGGGGAGATACTCAGATACACAAACACACACACACACACACACACGCTGAGGTCCCAGTCTGGTTTGTCTGTAAGTGAATTAATCTGAGGAATGAACGAAAGGCAGAGAGATGAAGATATATTAGCGAAAGCAGTACTGTCTTCTCCAGTGCAGCAGCTGTGACCAAGCAGGTCGAGAACAGAGACATTTTTATTGGCTTTGATGCATGCCTTCCACTACCGCGTGCCGTTAAGATGGCGATTCATTTCGAGATAAACATTTATCCGGTGGTTAAAGTGTTTTTCGAAAAACAGAATTGGTGTTCTAGAGGACTTTCACACCTTAGTTTGAATCACTTGACAATTTTGTGTAGCGTGTAGCGTTTCTTCTTCCGATTCAGTCCCTCTTCACACAGAAAAATCCAAACGTACCAACACGCGCCACACTAGAACATCCTTTCTGCTTACTGGTCAGACGTTTCTGCCACTGGGACAAAAACAAAAAGTTGTGTTATGCACTACTGCGTGTTTCTGTGACAATGGAGAGAACGTAATAATGGAGGTTAACCTATGCGGGTTGGTCTGAAGCTCGGGTACTACGTGTACTGTACATTGCTTGTGTTCTGGTTCAGTATGCTTTCTGATCAGATAATTCAGATAGTTTACCAAGTCCCAGCGTTTTGGTCCGCGCCCTAGTGTGATTACTCTGCTCGCACCAGACGAGATCCACCGTACCAAGAGGGAAAACACACTAGAGTTTGATTTAAACAGACTATATTATAAGTCTGTAGGTTTGATAGCACCCTTAGAGCTGTCCTTCGAGTTTCTCATCTCATATTGCTTCAGATAAATGCTCTCTGGAGTTTATATGTCTACAGTAGATAAGATTCTCTCACCAGCCACTTTGATAGGAACACTTGATTCATGCAATTTCATGCAGATTTATGCAGTTGCGTAAATCAAGATGTTTGTCAGGAACATATTGATTCATGCAATTTATTAAAAATATAAAGCAAGCTTTGACTCATTTCTTGTGCCTTTAGACACTTTTGAGCACACCTCGTCTGTAAAGAGTCGTGCATCAAGTAACTGATTCAATGCACATCATTATTCATCCTTGCTGATTGTTGATCATGATTATTGTGTTCCTAATAAAGTGGCTGTCAAGCGTATATACAGATAGTGATTATTCGAGTTTATTACTATGGTTTGTTAGATACATAATGAAGCTCAGATGTGTATGGCATCAAGAAAAGAACATAATCTTTTTTTTGTCTTTAACATCGACAGACATGATGGATCGATTAGACTCATGGAATAATCCAGAGATCATAACCTCTGTCCATATTCAGCTCGCTCGCTAAGGTCGTTTAAGTCCACAAAGGTGATCCCGAACCTCAATGGCTGCAGTGTAAATTGGTCACGTCAATTGCTCACACTTCCTGTTTCAAAAGGAAATGCGTTGCTCAATCCACGTCATGGCATTTTCCAAGCTGTAATGTCAGAACAGATCGGAGACCCAGTTCTGAAGCTTACACAAAGGTGAGCCATTGTTTGGCTTTCTCCTGACCTCGCGAAAAAATGTAAATGATAATCAATAGCTCATCAGTGATTGCTCATGGTCCGTGTCCCACACCAGCTAGCGGCTCATGTTGCGGGAGATTGACTGACCTCATAGGCAGCGATCAATAACGGAGATGTTGGTCTCAAATTCTAGAAACAGTATTGCCTGGATACGCCGAAGCACTCCAGTGCAATGAGCTCTTCTCGACGGATATTGGACTTTTTCCCAGCGAATCGCAAACCTTAATAAGCGAGATGGTGTAAATGATTCCCTGGAGCCTTAGTCAGTTGTAACATCACAACAACATGGGATTGATCAAACGTAGCAAATGTTCGTAAGCATGTCAAAAACGCATCTGGTGAATATGAGCTGTTGTGTTTTTTTTTATTATTATTTTTTTTTTTATAAATGCGATTTAATCAATCAGAAACCTCGCAAAGATTTCACAGTAGCTGTTAAACTTGGCGGTCATGTTGCATGTGTTTTTGTCTTGCATCACCATGCAGGCGTGAGCCGAGAAGAAACTTTTTTTCAAACAATGTCGATCTGATTATTAGTTTTTTTTTTTTTTTTTTTTTACCTCCAGCTGTCTCCTCAGAAAAGGCTCTGGGTTAATTTGGAAATATTTTCATTTGAGTCGAATCAAACGCAAACTGCCAGCCTTCAGAGTATCCTGTTTCACTCTTGTTACATGAGGAGAAATTTTCAACTTCATTTTTCGTGTGACCTCTTCACCTGCTAAGAAAAAGTTGTAGCTATTTGTTCAGCTGCTCTGGTTAAGGAGTCACCATTAGAGCTGTGCAATTCATTTAATTATTTAGTTCAATTGATCTTTTTGTTTTGTTGGTTTAATTGAATTGCTGAATCAGGTTTTGATTCACCTACTGGACTTGATTAGGAAGCAGAAGACTGGCAGGGAAAAATGATTATCAATTTGTATAAGACACAACATTTAAACTAGAGATGCACAACGGAAGGATGCAACAGGACTGAATTCTCCGAGTTTGAATTTCTCTCCTGCCTTGTGTATCTGGGAGTTCTCAGGGGTGAGGGGATGCTCCCTCACTCTCATGTCAATTCTAGCAGCACTAGCCAAGCATGTGCCTCTGCACTCCGATTTATTCCCACCCCTTACTGGTGCATGTGCAGCGGCTGAAAAAGCTTTTGTCTCTAAGGTAGCATGTGATGACCTTGACCCTTCCTGTTAAGTTTTCAGTTTTATTTTAGTAATCTGGAGAAAGTCCTTTAACGATGTGCAGTTTGGGAGAAAATGTGAAAGTTATTCAGTAGTCCAGGTTTTGTTTACAGAGTCAGACAAAAAAATTATACACTTCAGGACAAGAAAAAACTTGTATAAATATTTTAATACAAAATTTTATTGCTATAGGTTTTATATATGAGAATATTTTGATGGTGTGATCATATTATTATTATTATTATTATATGAAAATAATATACATCATACTATTTTTCTTCTCTTGAAGTGTGTATACATTTCTTTGGCTGACTCTATATGTGTGTATAAAGTTATTAAAATGTTTTTGTCGATTTATTGATTTGTTGTTGATTTTATAGTTCTTAAAAAAAAAAAAAGGAAAGAAAAGACTATCAGAATTGGCCAAAGCCGCTATCTGCGGTACAAAAAATTATTAATAACTAAACGAAGAAATGAAAATCGTTAATCATCTCTTATTTTAACAATCGGCAACAAATCACTGATTGTCTAATCATTTGTTTACCATTGAGTGTATTTATGTATCGTTCTTTTAAAAAACTTATTTACTTGTGTGTAGTCATATGATTCTGCCCTGTTCGGTCTGAAATATGCACATGGAAGTAACATGGAGGAAAACTCGTTCATTGTAAAGGTTGAGCATAGTCAGGGAACTACAAGGGCAAAAAAAATCATGATATTGCCCAGCACTAGTTTTTAATACTTCAAAACATGTGAAAAATATAGCTGTTTTTGACAAATCAGACGTTAAATATTAGTGAGTTTAAGTCGAATAAAAAATTGCAACATCCCTTGTGTATAGCGGGCAAGAAGCCTACCGCTGAGCCTCCTGTGCCCTGTGCTTCAATCCATAAGAAAGTGTTTTGCAGAATATTCTGTACTGCATCCAGCATTTATTTTTTGCCTCAGTCCCACAGCACATCATGTTTCTACAGCGTTATGGCTCTGTCATGTGGCACTCTACACAAAATACACCTCTTGTTTTTATTCTCTTTAACAGTCAATACAGTACCATCAGTTTCGATTTCGAACGACTTTATGGTGTGTTTGTGAAAGTGTTTATTTTAGAGGCTTATTTGACTTTGTGCATTCGGAAACATTGTGCATTTGGAATTCGGAGGCTGAGGCTAGCGAGAGACGCTATATGCTTAATTAAGAGTCGATCGGTCAGTCATGGATTTTCTGTATCATCACTAATATTAACATTATGGGGTCTTGTACTGCTGCTTGTCTTTTTTGCTTTAATAGCTTTACGATCTGCATACACAGTACAGCTCATTAAAGAGTCTCTCAAGCCTCCTCCATTCCCTCTTTTTCCACCTTTTTTTTTTTTTAAAGGGCTCCTGGGTCAAACGGAGCAACATCACAGGGTGATATTTAAAAGCTTGCATGACTGGCTCGTAAAGCCGGGTTGCGCTGATCTTTCTATCGCCGCTTCATTTCTTTACTGCCTGCCTGAGCCGAGATGATCGAATCCTGCCTGATGTTTTAATGGCAGAGTGTGTGGGGATCTAAACTGGTGAATTATGGGCGTGCTGGGAGAGTGACCTTGCTGCTTTTGTGTGCTCTAATCAGCTCGGAGTCATCAGAGAGACGGCGTCGCGTGGCCTCTGTAGCACTCTGCCCTTGCTTTGCCCTTGCAGTGACAGCACCGCGTCCGTGTACGAACACAGCAGCAGCATCTTGTCTTTTAACAACTCTCTGGATTTTTGTTTTATTTTTTTCCCCTCCAGCGCAGACAAAAGCAGCGGTTGCGTGTGTGCGAGTGTGTGTATAGGTGTGATATCTTTATAGCGCTTTCTCTTTATAGAGCTGGTGGGGGACAGGAAGAAAAGAGAGATGAGAGGGAGAAAAGTGTAAACAATAAGCCACAGCACAGCTCTGTCTAATGGCTCAATTTGTAATAAGTGTATTGCCTCGAGCTGTTGAGCACCGCACAGTTTTAAGGAAGAACTTGCTTGACGTTTTGTTGCATGTAATGAACCCACTGGTTCGGGAATTTTGTGAAGACCGGTAATTCGTTTATCAAAGCAAGATCGCCTCGTTCGCCTTTCTTCACCGACGTTGTTACCCTCTAGCGCATTCGGGTTCCTCTGTCCGGCTTTCTCTCTCTCTCTCTCTCTCTGTTTCTCTCTCTCTCTCTCTCACTCTCTCTTTGACTCGTCATTCCCCCTCAATTAAGCCTGAATGGACTCTGGTTTATTTGAATACCAAATTGACTCAAAACCCAGATGCTGCTTATACGATAATTAAAAAGCTACTACAGCTTTAAAACCCTATTAAGCTATTATTCCGTCTTCATATTTTTCCCTAGCAAGCTGCCGCCCTGCCGGCTTTTATTAGGCACACTGGCTACTGAAAGGCTATAAATTTGATCGTCTACTCCAAATGTAGTGCTTGAAATATTAGCAATCATCTGTATTCATCTGACAGGAAAATGTAAGGGTGTCCGTCAGCACGTCGAGAGCAGAGGCGGTAATTTGATCCTCGCCGTTTTAAGTGATCCTTTAGGGATTTGGCGGCGTAGAGACTAAGGCACGGCACCTGCCTCATGAAAGAAACATGGGCAGACAGAAGGCGACAAGAGCAACACAATAAAGTCCAAGTCTACAGAGTTATTGATTTTATTCAAATGGCAGTTTTAGCCTCAGTATGTGCAGAGAGACGCGCATTATTGTCTGAGCACTTAGACACCGCGGTGGGCTTCGGGAGTCCGCTCATACAGTGTTGCTGTTTAGGGAGAAATAAAACTCGCATGGGTACTAAGGGATGTTTTGGGCTGCTGTGTATTTTTATTTTATTTTATTTTTTTATAATTTAATTGAAAACTATCGATTGGTGGATAAAATGGGTTGTTAAGGGCTCAGCCTTATTGTTGATGGGCTGATGATGAAAACAGAAATTAATTCCAGCGGATATCATTGGCTCTCATGAGACTTGGCTGCTGGAAGGAGGGAGGCACACGTTGTGCAGAAGTATTAGCTTACTTCATGAACGCTGGGCTTTTATTGAATGAGTGTTTCGGATTAAGTGGCTTTTATTTATTTATTGTTTTAACTGATCAGTTGTAGTGCTGTAGTGCTTGTGTTTAAACTGTGATGTGTATATAATGACAAATTACTTTATATAGTCTCATGCATAGTTTTTTGACACATGTTGGATATAGTCATCATTTTTTTTTTTTTTTTTTATTACATATTTTCAAATGGACTAAAAAGTTTAATGTTAGAAATCATACCTGTAAAATGATAATTATTTAGTTTGTATTAGTGTTGAAATATTTGTATTCATGTTTTGAATATTGAATATTAAAATTTTTTACATTTTTTCAAGCATTTTGCATTGCAATAAACATGCATTTTTTTAATGCAACACTGCTGCATTTTTGGGAAATTCCATGCAAACCTAAACAGTACTTGTAATGCATATGAAAAATTATAGAATTATTTAAAATGATCTTTTTTTATTTTTTATTTATTTATTATTTTTATTTTTTTGGTAATATTGCCCACCCCCTTAAGGGTGCATTACATAAAAATTACATAAAATTACTGTTCAAATAATTATTTGGCCAAATTTATTTTCAACAGATTCCGATTGGTTTGTTTATTTAATCAGCTATTTTGCTTCGCCAACATACATCCTTTCATGACTGGTGTGGTTGGTGTTAAACTGGTGACCAGTGGCGTCATGGGGCACAATTACATGGCATTGTCAACTAAAATACTGTCAAATTTGACAAATTAATAACTTAATGGACAACAAACACTAATGATAATCATGTATGAGTCAATCACTGATCCTAAAGACGCTTCACAAACTGAAATTCTGAAGCTCTTAGTAAATTGCTTAGTAATTTATTAAAGTCATGCCGCTGTCATGTCATGAGCTCAGATAGGTTATTCATACCTCACACTGCGGTTGACACGACCGTGGTTGTGTATCACCTCGTAACATCTCAGCAAAACTCTTACACCAGTGCTGATGAGCGGTCTACTCTTTCAGCCTCACACTACTCTTACACTAAACACAGAGGGTTGTTCCGTGCTCAGGGTCTGTGTTCAGACTTTAAATGAAAATGTAAACCTACAGAAAAGCACCTGTAGCTTCAAAATTCTATTAGTAAGGCTAATAGAAATCAGGCACTACGAAAATAGAATTTAGCAGCCACCAAATCTGAAAAATTTAAGGGGGCACCCTCAAGTTGTGCACAGTGAGTGGAGTCAAACATCCCAGTGCTGTTATACTCTATATCAGCACTCTTATCCAATCAAATCACATGGTCAGGACTAGCTTTTGTATGATAGTAATTAATAATACTTAATTACTAATGAACAGCATGAAGACAGATCTTGAAAGTATCATGCTTAAAGCTCTTTAATGTCCATTCCACCATAAAAGTGTGTGGGGGGGGGGGGGGGGTCATTTTGATGTTTTACAGGTGCCTGGGGTTCACTACGGTCTCGGTTGACATTGTTGACTTTCGTTCAGAAACCTTTCATCGAAACATTTGCCTCAACATTTGTTTTGGAAAATAGTATTAATCTTCCACGCACATCCAGACAAATGAGGCTGTATTTGGTTAAATCCTATCATGTTCAATCCTGCAACAGTGTTTCACGTGTAGCATTTCAGAGTGATATCACAATCCGGTATGTGATCATGCCATCTGGTGACACAAACGGTTTAAGGAAAAAGAAGATTTGTAAGAAATGTATTAGATCTACTCTCAGTGGATCTTTTCATAGACCACTGAACCTCTTCAGATTTCCCAGAAGTGAACTTGAGAAAAAAAAAAATGTAAAAGTGCAGCACGGCAGAGTGACTGGAACACATTGCTGACTGGGGTAAAGGTAGAGGAGTGGATTTGTAAATAAAATGCAAAGTTTTCATGAAGAAAGTTAGAGGTTTGGAATAAGACAGGCTTGGTACACAGACTTCCTGAAACTGTCTAAGGAAAGCAGTCGAGAAAAAAAAGTATGGAGTATAAATTGAGTGATGAATCTAATGTTGATGTTTTGGAATTAAATTGTTACAGACGTGAAGGCTATGTTATATGTTTTTATTAATACTATTAATGAGCCTTGAGTTTGTACAAAAAAAAAATTGGGAGCAGATAAAGAATCTGACTAAAGCCAGTAAACCGTTTAAAAGGTAACAAGACAAGATCCAGCTGAAATAGCAGAAGCGTTTAATGAATCCCTTATTGACTCTGTTGCTAAGATTGCAGAGAGCTCTCTAGTTACTGCTCCAAATCATGCTTCAGTGGATGTGACTAAGCCTTCTCTTTCATCCTTCTCTTCTATATCAGGAAAAAAAAAACTGGATCTGATCATGGATTCACTCAAGGATTCAAAATCTATGATATGAATACAAATTTCTTATTCTCAAAAAAAAAAAAAAGTTCTAGGTCTGTCCTATTGTACAGATCATCAGCCTGTCAGTTTCTCGAGTAGCTGAGAGACTGTAATTGTATCACCTATCTTTAAGACGAGTCAAACTCGGTATATTAGTAACTACGGGCTCTTATCTAGGGTAGATGTGAGAATTATGTCAAAGCAGCTCCTTTTCTATCTTAATAACTTCCAGGTCTTTGCACGCCATGCACAGTTTACTCTTCTCTTGATGTCGATGGATAGTTACATCTTATTCTAGTTATATCTATGTAGTGGATAGATAAAAAGAACCCAGTGAGTACAGGCCCATGCGTAGGTTAGCTGTAATTAAAGTTATACAAATATTTGTACCCCTTTATTAATTTACTTACTTTTTTGATATTTGAGGCAAGATGTTTCTCAGAATGAGAAGTGTTCTGCATGGATAAAATGCCTAAATAGTGCATTAATAGAAATGCTTTAAGCTGGCTCAAGAGACTGAAAGACTTAATTTTTCACAATCGATTATGAAGTAACTGTACATGTAAACGTTTGTATTAGCTTATTACACTTAAATCAAACACAGTATCTGATTTGACCGGGGTGCACAAACTTGCATGCTAACGTGAATTTATGTCAGAAGTATAATTGTGTTGAAATGTCCACACATCCTTTTATAGATATCTCTTATATAGATTTCCATCTGTCCTTGAACACACATTAGGACATTTTCAGGAACTGAATCAGAGTGAAAGTGTATATTTAGGTTCCAGTTTGTGTTCACACTGCACAAAACGAGTTAAAAATAAACGTAGCCGAAGGGGGGTTAGTGTATAGCATCGAGCCTTTGTCTCCGTTACGTTTCATTTGTCTGGTTTCAGCTCCCTATGAGGCTCGTACAGTTGAATGCGAGCGCTAACTGTGGTGATTATCTCGCACGTCATCTGTTGTGAAACCTCTTTTAAGGTTTCGATCGGAAGCAGAGCAGTTATCATCTTTTTAAAGCAAGTGTAACATTTTCAACTGGGAGAATCTTAAGTATTGTTACTTGCACCTTAAATATGGATATTTTGCATAACAGTGCTCTAGTTCGAGTGTAAAACTTTGTTGCACAGAGGAACAACACAGGAGGATTGTGTAGTCTCTTTCAGAAGAAGAGCTTTTAGCCAAGTAGCATTTTCTACCAAAGCGCAGAGGGGTGGAACTCAAAAGACAGATGAACACTTATAGTTCTTTCATAAGTCAGTAGAAATCATGACTTATTCATAGTCAGATTTGCGCTCATTAGAATTTCCATTGTGCTGCTTTGTCACGTTAGCTGAGTGTCTTGTCATGTTTTTTTTTTT
>JAAGKR010004729.1:37234-58066 GCA_011419295.1 Clarias macrocephalus | reverse complement strand
AACAACTAAAAACCAAGTTAAGAATCTTGGGGTGATTCTGGAGACAGACCTTAGTTTCAGTAGTCATGTCAAAGCAGTAACTAAATCAGCATACTATCATCTCAAAAACATTGCAAGAATTAGACGTTTTGTCTCCAATCACGACTTGGAGAAACTTGTCCATGCCTTTATCACCAGCAGGGTGGATTATTGTAATGGTCTCCTCACTGGCCTTCCCAAGAAGACCATTAGACAGCTGCAGCTCATCCAGAACGCTGCTGCCAGAATTCTGACTAGAACCAGAAAATCTGAGCACATCACACCCGTCCTCAGGTCCTTACACTGGCTGCCTGTAACATTCAGGATAGATTTTAAAGTACTTTTACTTGTTTATAAATCACTCAATGGCCTAGGACCTAAATACATTGCAGATATGCTCACTGAATATAAACCTAACAGAGTGCTCAGATCATTAGGATCAAGCCAGTTAGAAATACCAAGGGTTCACACAAAACAAGGGGAGTCTGCTTTTAGCTATTATGCTGCCTGCAGTTGGAACCAGCTTCCAGATGATATCAGATGTGCAAAAACACTAGTCACATTTAAATCTAAACTTAAAACTCATCTGTTTAGCGGTGCATTTATTGAATAAGCGCTGTGCTACTATATGTCCGAACTGACTGAATTATTTTATGTTTATTTAATATTTTTAACTGTTTTATTTTGATTTTAAATAAAATTTTAATTAGTTTTAAAAGTATTTTAAATTAAATTTTACATTTTTATTTTTTATTATTATAATAATAATTATTATTATTTCAGCCATTTTATAAGTTTCTCTATTTTATTTTATCACTATTTTCTTCTATCTTATGTAAAGCACTTTGAATTGCCATTGTGTATGAAATGTGCTATACAAATAAACTTGCCTTGCCTTGCCTTGCTTTGCCTATACAGCACACCATAGTGATGTTAATGTATATCAGAATAGCCTTGTGTTAATATTTGTCCATTTCGGGAAAAAGATTGGCTCTAAAAATTTGTTTGACTTATCCTCTTATTTATTCTTCTTCCACATAAAAATTAACAGTAAACATACATTGTTAATTGGAATAAAATAACCCCCAGTTGAATTTGTTGGTCTTCTGCGCATTATTCCAGCAGCCACAAATTTTGGTACCACGAGTGGGGTAATCCAAATGGTTAGAAGATTAAGTCTTTGTTTTTTTGAGGTGTTCAATATAAAGTACAGTAAATAATACGGTAGTGGTGAAGAGGCTGTGTGTTCGGAGAAAGCTGAGAGAGACAGCGGGTGTTGCGAAGGGACATTGGTGGATCGTCAAGGACCAAAGCAGAGGCCCAGCAAGGATTCACCACCAACAGAGAGACGGTGCAGGAATTGCTACACATGATCAGTATGATTTTGTAATGTCTCTCTTAAGAGGGGCAGCCCTTGAAGAAGTACGTTTACGCAGTGTTGCTGATGACGGGGTTAGTGAACTGTTTGTATATCTCAGAGAAGCCTTTAGAGACAAGCGTAGTGCACCTCAGCTCGTACACAGTTTCTATAGTAGTAAGCAACTAGGGGGGGAAAGCATCAGAGAGTTCTCTTACGCACTGTCACAAGCTCTCAATTTGGTTCTGAAATGTTCCTCGGATGCTGTTGCTGATGTGAAGGTGGCATTGAGGGATCAGTTTGTAGAAGGGGTCTGGGATCCTTCTCTTAAGCGCGGACTGTACTATGATTGATGTCCGAGATGAAGCACAACTGTGGTTTTTAGAGGATCCCTTGACTGGTACCAAAGCAAACAAGTCACGACATAATAGTAATTTAGCATATTGTTCAGCCCTTCAAGTGCACGAACATAGAGATATTACTTTAGAGGATGTACTGAAGGTTGTAGCCGAACAAGGCAAGGCAATTAGTGAGCTAACTCAAGCAGTTAAAGATCTCAGTGCACAAAGTAGTAGCACAAGGGTGAACACTAGCATACCTAAGTATCAACCGAAATTTACTGAGGAGGGGCTACCAATATGCTTTAGGTATCATGCAGCTGGACATGTGGCAAGGAATTGTACTCAGAAGCCAAAAAGTCAGTCGCCTCAGCCTGCACCCCCTGACTATCAAGGAAGTGAGACTTCCCCAGTTGTAACAAGTCGGGCAATTCGGGGAGGTCAGGCTGGCTCCACCCTCCTGTGACCAGTTGATGCAACGCGCTGTAGGTACATGCCCTGTAGTTGAGCTTTTGGTTGGTGGTGTTGCCACCCAGTGTCTGTTGGACACTGGAAGTCAGGTGAGCACAATAACTGAGCAGTATTTTCTGAACCATCTGTGTGGGGATGATGGGGATATGCTCTCTACCACTGGCTGGCTAAAACTCACAGCTGCCAATGGGCTTGACATACCCTATCTTGGCTACCTGGAGTTAGAGGTTGAGGCCATGGGAGTCAAGATGCCACACTGTGGCTTCTTAGTTGTGAAAGACCTTGTTAGCCCTGACAAATCACTGCCATGTATTATAGGCATGAATATAATCAGTCAGTATAGGCAGTTAGTCAATGCAGAATTTGATACAACATTGGCGGCAAGAGTGGATTCTGAGTGGAGGGATGTTTTCCAGAAGGCACAGAAATGTACTGTTGAAAGGACATGTGTTGTGCGGGTTGCTGGGAAATGGGCGGAGCGAATATCTGCTGGGTCAGTAGTGACTATCTTGGCAAGGGTGTCTAGTAGGGGTTTTGGGACTGGGCAGCTTAGGATGTTAGAACCGTTATGTACTTCATTGCCAGGAGGACTGGTAGTTCCCACACTTGTTGGTGCAAATACTTCCTGTATACCTGTTGAAATTCTGAATTTTTCTCAGGAGGACGTGTTCTTGTCCCCTAGGACATGGCTGGCTATCCTGTCAAAGGTAGAGTGTGTTAACAGTTCACAGCATTGTGAAGTTAAATTTCAGCGGATTTCAGCTGACCTTGAACAAGTGACTGTAGATGTAAAGGGTGAGATTAGTAGAAACCGTATACAGGAAATTTTGAATAAGATTGATGTAGCTGGTAGTGAGGATGAGCAAGCTCAGTTCAAGTCATTATTAACCGCCTTCCTAGGGAGGTGTTCTTGGCACGTCCAGCTGGGAGGAGACCACGGGGCAGACCAAGGACTAGATGGAGAGATTATATCTCCACACTGGCCTGGGAACGCCTCGGGATTCCCCAGTCAGAGTTAGCTGATGTGGCTGGGGAAAGGGAAGTTTGGGGTACCCTGCTGGAACTGTTACCCCCGCGACCAGATTTTGGATAAGCGGTTGAAGATGAATGAATGAATGAATCTTCTGAGTTTTCTTCGATTGTGTGTCTGAAAATTCTCTTACATTATTAAACATAGCTGTGATTTTTATCACCAATTCTTTTGAGCTTTAATTAAGGTGATTTATTTATTTATTTATTTATTATGCCCACATTTCTTCACTGAAGTTGACAGTTCAGCACTATCTTTTCTGGTTTTTATAATGCATTGAATTATTCTTAAGAGAACACCTGTAATTAAATGTTTGCTTAATACATTTCAATAATCTAACCTATGCAGTGTACTGTATATACGCCTCATCTTAAAGTGTTGTTAATAACATGTAAAGGTAGTTTGTGTTTAAGAAATGCCTATTGTTGTATAAAAACATATAGTCTGAAGCTGTGATATTCCCTCTGCATCATAACTGAAAGCTCTGACTGTAGTATTAAAATAGGTTCAGGGTTTTGTCTTGCACTGTCCACTTTTTCTGCAATGACAATTCAGATTTTCCACTTTTGATTACCCTGCAGGAATGTCAAATTACACAGTTATAGACAGAGTCATACCTTGGAGGGATTTGGAGGAGTTTTAAGGTTAAAAAATGTCTGCAATGCACGAGCCACCACCTCTGTCCTCTTCACCAGAAATGCCTTTTCTTCTGCTGGTCAAGATCCAGATGCAACTTCATGTCGTCCTCAGGGCTACATAAAGAACAATACACACATTCCCCAGTGGAAAAAATACACTTCAGTGTATTACAAATATATTGAAATCTTCAATAGTGCATTGCAAATCTACTAACAAAAAGTTAATAAAAAATCAGTTAATAATGTAGTGATAGAAGGTATTTGAGATGCCAGTACTAATCTGATCACTAGGTGTCAGTAGTGTTACACTCACGGGAATTGGGTACATCAAGCGTGAGACACCATGAAGTTGCTGCTGCTGAGGTTCCTGTCCTGAAAATATAATTAAATCAGTTTGCTACAAAAACATTTTCCTAAATTCATTAAGAAACATTACACTAACATCATGCCTTTACCAAATTTTGGAATTAAACTTTAAACATACTTCAAAATAATTGTATTATAATACACTTTCCAAAAATATATTATAGGAAAATATACTTTAAGTGAAAGCTTGGTCTACTTTCCAAAGAACTTATTTAACCTTCATTTTTCAATTTATTTTTGGTATATTTTTTAAAAAGTATGCTCAAAATAACCATTTTATCAATGTACAAAAAATATACATTAGAATAGAAAATTTAATATACAGTAGTCTGTATATATTTTCAGTTAAAATAAAATTTACTTATTTATGCTTATATTAAGTGCAGTACTCTCGTGCGCGTGAGGTTTGCGAGTGTTCCGCAAGACGAGCAAAGATTTTTAATAAATTTTGACGTAGAAACAAAACGGAAGTCTTGATTAACGAGTACCGAGTATCATGTATGATGAAGCAATATTTTAATGTGGCCATCTTTTATTCCCGACTGCATCTTACAAAGAAAATACAGCATTATAAGATGTTAGCTTCAAGAGCTCTTAGTAGTAAACATATAAACAAACAAAATAAACACCCAGTAAAAAATCAATGAAAGCAATCAGATATCAAATGAATGTCGACAGTTTAATTCTGAAACCTCTAGGCTTATTGCTAAATTTCCCCAAAAGAATTTAACCCCCTATAGACAACGGTAGCAGCCTCCTGAATAAAGAAAAAACACCAATTAGGAACTGCTTACACTTAAAGCCAATGCAAATAAAACATTTATATTAATAATGACATTAAATGAAAATAAAGCAAACTTACAGTCATCCTTGTACCGCAGAAATACATGGGACTCTTCCAGAACCAATATTAATAGCCTTGGTCGTGCCAATAAGCTATCTACACTGTAAAAAAACAACAACAATTTTTTACAGTATATTACTGGCAGCACAGACGGCAGTACAGTACTGTAAATTTTACAGTAAGGAACTGCATATTTACTTTATAGTCCATTACTGTATACTCTTTTTATGGTAATTTACTGTAATATTTTACTTACAGTACAATACTTATATTTAAAATACTGCAAATTACTGTAAAATGTCTACATATAGTATATGTAATAATTATTGTATTAATCTAATTGACTAATATTTTTAAATGCACAATATAGTGTAATATATTACGGGATTGCAATCTCCTCTGCTTCACTGAGACATGGCTGAACCCAGCGGTGCCGGACCACGCCATCCAGCCGGCCGAGTCCTTCTCGGTTCACCGCATGGACAGGACACGGGACTCGGGGTAGACGAGGGAAGGCGGCGTGTGTTTAATGGTGAACAGCAGCTGGTGCAGCAGCGCAAGCGTTGTTCCTCTCGCACGCTCCTGCACGCCCAACCTGGAACTATTGACTATCAAGTGTTGTCCTTTTTATCTTCCTCGGGAGTTTACATCGGTCATAATCAGCGCCGTTTATATTCCGCCACAAGCGGACAGGGACACTGCCTTATGCGAGCTGCATGAGGCTCTCACACAGCACCAAACACAACACCGGGACGCTGCGCTTATTGTGGCGGGGGACTTTAACAGTGCCAACCTCAACGCCAGCGCCAAACTTCTATCAGCACATCACCTGCCCGACCAGGGGCGAAAGGACACTGGACCACTGTTACACTTCAGTTAAGGACGGCTACAAGGCACAATCTCGTCCACCGTTTGGGAAATCTGACCACGCCGCCATCTTCCTCAGGCCAAAATATAAACAAAGGCTAAAACAGGAACTTCCGGTTCAGAGGGTGGCCGCGCTTCAGGACGCACTCGATGACGCAGACTGAGACATGTTCCGAAACAGCTCTGATGACGTCAGCGTGTTTACGGAAGCGGTTGTGGGATTCATCTGGAAACTAGCGGATGATACCGTACAGAAAACGACCATCAGAACGTTTCCTAATCAGAAGCCGTGGGTGAATAAAACCATCCGCGACGCTCTGAGGTCTCGCACCGCTGCCTACAACCCGGGACTTGCGTCAGGGGACATGGACCTGTACAAGGCTGCATCATACAACGTCCGGAAGGCGGTGAAGGAGGTGAAGCAGCGCTACGGAACGAAACTAGAGTCACAACTCCAACAGAGTGACTCTAGGAGCCTGTGGCAGGGACTAAGGACAATAACGGATTATAAAGCTCCAACATCCGGTATGACGAACGCGGACATGACTCTGGCAGATGAGCTGAACACTTTTTATGCTCGTTTCGAGGCTGCAGCGAAAGACGGTGGCGTTGCTAATGCTAGCGGTGCTAACGGCTGCAGACAGGAAGTCACTGCCAGTACCGGAAACGCGTTCATCATCTCCAAGCATGACGTGAGGAGAGCCTTCAGGAGAGTGAACACCAGGAAAGCAGCAGGACCAGACGGCATCTCAGGTCGAGTCCTCAGAGCCTGCGCAGACCAGCTTGCATCTGTGTTCACAGAGATATTCAACATCTCTTTATCTCAGTCGGTGATCCCCACATGCTTCAAAGAGTCCATCATTGTTCCTGTTCCGAAGAAACCACATCCTGCTTCCCTCAATGACTATAGACCTGTAGCCCTCACATCAGTGGTAATGAAGTGCTTTGAACGGCTGGTCAGAGACTTCATCATCTCCTCACTGCCAGACACACTGGATCCACTACAGTTTGCCTACCGGTCAAACCGCTCTACAGATGATGCCATCGCTCATCTACTCCATACTGCTCTCACTCATCTGGACACTAGAAGAGGGAATTATGTGAAAATGCTTTTCATCGACTACAGCTCAGCATTTAACACCATAATTCCCTCCACACTCACCACCAAGCTGGAGCACCTGGGACTCAGCTCATCTCTGTGTCAGTGGATCTCCAATTTCCTAACTGGGAGACCACAGGCAGTAAGGATGGGCGGACACGTCTCAGCCTCCATCACTCTCAGCACTGGAGCCCCACAGGGTTGTGTTCTGAGCCCTCTACTGTACTCTTTGTACACACATGACTGCGTAGCCACTACCAACTCCACCACCATCATCAAGTTTGCTGATGACACCATCGTGGTGGGCCTGATCACCGACAACGATGAGACGGCCTACCTGAAGGAGGTTGGAAATCTGGAGAACTGGGGCCAGACGAACAACCTCCTTCTAAACGTCAGCAAGACAAAGGAGTTGATAGTGGACTTCAGCACAAAGCAGAAGAGGAACTACCAGACCCCCGTCATAAACGAGAGCCCAGTGGAGAGAGTGGACAGCTTCAAGTACCTCGGGGTTCACATCACGCAGGACCTGTCATGGTCCTGCCACACCAACACCATGGTGAAGAAGGCCCGACAGCGTCTCTACCACCTCAGACGCCTGAGAGACTTTAGACTGCCCTCCAAGGTGCTTAGGAACTTCTACTCTTGCACCATAGAGAGCGGGAAACACAACGACCTGGTTCGGGAACAGCACCATGCAGGACAGGCGAACTCTTCAGAGGGTGGTGCGATCAGCTGAGCGCATCATCCACACCGAGCTCCCTGACCTGCACTCGATCTACAGCAAGCGGTGCTGGACCAAGCCCAGGAAGATCATGAAGGACCTCAGCCACCCCAGCAATGGACTGTTCTCTCTGTTGAGGTCAGGAAAGCGCTTCCGCTCCCTGAAGGCCAACACTGAGTGACTGAGGAGGAGCTTCTTCCCGTAGGCGATACGGTCTCTTAATCAGTACACCACACAGTACTGATCCACATCCACACATGCTTCTGCACTCTGAACATTCAGGTCACTTGCTCACTAGTCCTCACTACACACCTGCTCTCATGGACATTATGCACACAAGTCACTTTAAATATGCACACAAGTCACTTTAACCATGTCACTTTACTGCATATTTGCACACCGCTGGACATTCCGTTCCTTATGTCCACTCCATTCTACATTTTCTATTTTCTATTGTACAGTTATATCTTCCTTAATGTATATTTGCACCATACAAACATTTATACTTTATTTTATTCTTCTTAGCAAATTTTTACTTTTATATATATATTTCTCAAATTTACTTTGTTTTAATATTTATTTTTTAACTTTTCTAACTTTCTTGTCTTCTTGTTTCTTTGTTTCCTTCTTGTTCTATGGTCAGGGCAGTTGCCTAAGCATTTCACTGCATATCGTACTGTGTATGATTGTGTATGTGACAAATAAATTTTTAATTTGATTTGAATTTAATTTGATTGTAATCTAGTGTATGGACAATGTGAATCACTGTAATGCTACATTACTTCTGTCCTTTTTTATTTTAAAATTTAGCATGCCTTTATGTGCCATTTATAATTACTGTAGTTTTCTCATTTCAAAGCATATTAATAAAACAGCTTTGCACACAATGATTTAATGATTTACAGTTAATGATTTAACTGTAACCAGTTATGCTATGAATAAACCATTGAAGCCTACCCAGATAATCAACTGAAATCATAAATAAGTTCCACAAGTATTTACTGCAAGATTTACAAAAATAAGCTATTGTTTTATCAAAATGTAAATGAAAATTGTTTTTTTTTTATTTTTACAAATTTTTACACTTTATTACATGTCATTTTTATATTCTTTTACTGTGAATTCCAGACTTACTGTTAAACATTAACCTCATGGGAGCAACAAATAAACAGGAAAGAGAAACAATCAGGAAATCCTTTTTTTTTTACTCAGCTTAGTCATGGCACAATCTTGCAATGCCAAAAACAAAAGTACATAAGTAATAAATAATAAACCCAGTCAACCATTAATAATTTTAGATTCACAAATTTTACATCTCTTTTAACTCACTTCACTCTTTTATTCTGGTTTGCAAAATGCTCCAACACAATCCTATAATCCTGCCTTACATATAGTATGTCACAAAAGTGAGTACACACATCATATCTCTGCAAATATTTAGTTATATCTTTTCATAGGACAACATTGCATAAATGACTCTTTGACACAATGAAAAGTAGTCAGTTAAAGTTTGTATAGCAGTGTAAATTTATTGTCCTCTCAAAATAACTAAAGATACAGCCAATAATAGCTGAACCCCTGGCAACAAAAGTGAGTACACCCCTAAGTGAAAATTTACAAATTGAGCACAATTAGTCGTTTTCCTTCCCCTTTGTCATGTGACTCATTAGTGTTACACTGTCTCAGGTGTCACCAGATAGCAGGTGAGTTAAATTTGGTATAAAAAGCTAGGGTTAGGGTTAGTCTCTAACTGAGAGAGTCTCTCACTCTCTCAACCTGGCCACTGAAAGTTTAAAGTTTAACATGGCACCTCATGGCAAACAACTCTCAGAAGAGATGGCCTAGGCTATAGGAAGATAGCACTGCAACTGTGCTGAAGATAACACTGCAACTGTGCTGCAGCAGAGTGACCATTCCTCAGGTTCTCAAGTTGTAGCGCAGCCACATAATTGGGGGGTTTATGTAGGCACCAAAAGGGGGTAAATAAAAATAAAACCGCCGGGCCTTATATACTGACCCCGATATGGTTTATTTTTTTCCAAGAAAGTCTGTGTTTGGTTTCGGGTTTAAGCTCTTGCGAGCATGCGCGATCGCTGTGCGAGGGAACCCGGATGTCGCATCGGGTCATGTGACCCGACAGGCAAACATGTCGGGGAGGAGAGATGGGGATATACAGCGCTGTTTCAGAGAGAGTGAGATTGAATGCCACGACCAGTGGATTACTTTCCCTTGCTGGATTTATCTTTACTAGACCCCATCAATACCACTCTTTTTCCGTTTTCGAGCTCCCGGATTGAACATCTCATACCGGAGAGACGGAACCATCTCTCCCACCACTCACCCTCAAACATTCACAATAACAACACAGACTTTGGACATTGCTTCCCACACACACTCACACACACTCCTACGCACACCATACATTCGTATATTTTTGTATATATATTTTTGTATATATTGTGTTTTTTGGTGTACCTTTTTTTGTTTAATTTTTCACTGAATACAGTTTGGGTTTATTTTTGAATTGTTGTTTTGCGTCATTTCTTGTTCCGCTCTGCCTACACCATACCGGAAGTAGATTCTAAGATCCCGTTTAGTGTAACTGAGTTTAACAAAGTTACAAAGTGGAGTTTGGTGTTCCACAGGGTTCAGTTTTAGGCCCACCGCTTATTTCCCTTTACATGCTTCCTCTGGGCAACATAATTCGTAAACATGGTATTAGTTTTCATTGGTATGCTGATGACGCACAATTATACATCTCAGCAAAACCAGATAAGATAAACCAGTTTGCTAAAATTGAGCAATGTGTGCAGGACATAAGAGATTGGATGTTAATTAATTTTCTTCTGCTTAATCCCGATAAGACAGAAGTTCTAGTCATAGCTAGAAGTAAGCTTTCTGATGACACTGTAACTTTAGATGGCCTAGAGTGGGACCTAGAGTGGGACCCAAAGTCAGAAATCGGGGTCTGAACCACATAGAAAGGGTACGAAGCCCCCGGCGCTTAACCCTTATTAGTCTCTGGGGGTTGGCCCTTGAATGAAACTTCCTGGCTCTTAGCTACAGCTGAAACGCTCTCATGTGCAGAAGGCCCAAAGGTATCACCGTGGACGCAGCTGCCATGAGGCCCAAAGATTTCTGAAAGTGATGAACAGTGACCTTCTGGCCTAGCTTGATTTCCTTCAGGGTGTTGAGAATGGATTCGACACGAGCAGGAGACAGCTGTGCCCGCATTGTGACCAAATCCCATGTGACACCCAAATATGTTGTCCTCTGAACAGAAAGGAGAACGCTTTTTGTGGCGTTGAGTCTCAATCCTAAAGAATGAAGATGGGCTAGGACGACATCCCGATGTCGAAGCGCTAGCTCCTGAGACTGCGCCAGAATCAGCCAGTCGTCGATGCAATTCAAAATATGGATGCCCTGGAGTCGTAAAGGAGCCATAGCTGCATCCATGCATTTTGTATATGTGCGGGTGACAGAGCTAGGCCAAATGGAAGGACCCGATACTGGTAAGCTTTGCCCCCGAAATCGAACCTCAGGAACTTCCTGTGCTGTGGCAATATTTCTATATGGAAATATGCGTCCTTGAGATCGATTGTCACAAACCAATCCTCTGGTTGGATTTGAGAAACAATCATTTTGACAGTCAACATACTGTAGTAGCCCGACTCTCTGTCTGGGAGGGGAACATGTTCTATGGCCCCTTTGCCCAGCAGAGTCTGTAACTCCTGGACCAGCAGATGGGCTCGGTCCAGTTTCACGGAAGTGGAGACCACGCCGTTGAAATGCGGAGGACGATGTGCAAACTTAATCCTGAGCCTGTGGCTACAGTCCTTTGTACCCAAGGAGATACGCCTGGCAGTAGTTTCCACGCTGCCAGCTTCTCCGAAAGGGGCACGAGCTTTGACACTTCGGCTGAATGAGGGGGTGTTGGGTATCCTGAAGGGTGGCAGGAGATGCCCAAACACCCAACTTGTCTTTGGAGACCGGCGCTCCCCGAAGCACCAGTGGTGGCAGGGATTGAACACCGGCCTCCTGGGAGTGCCAGGGAGGAGGCCCTGTTTTGTGACGAAAAAGCAGGCGCCCATCCCTGGGGGGAAACACCCCCACAGCCCCAGGCGCACGAGCCTCAGGGCTTCTTCTTTGAAGAGAGGAAGCTCCTCAGATCCAGTCTCTTCGAGGCAGATTTTTGAGAAAAGCGGCGAGCCCCACCCCAGTCTTTACGAGGTGGTGCGCAGCTGGTCACGCTCTCCTTCTGCACCTCACGCCTGATAGGGGCCAGACCTGGCCGGGGCCGGGTGGCCGATGGTCCCGGTTCTTGAGCACGGCGGGGAAGGAACCTCCCAAAGGCCTGTTCATATAGCTTCGCCTCCCGAAACCTAGTGGCGACGGAATTAACAGCGTCGTCAAAGAGACCGGAAGGCGAGACGGGGGCATGCCCGTGAGGTTCAGCCACAGATGCCTCTCCGTGGATACCATGGCAGCCATAGAATGGCCCACAGCACGGGCCGTCTGCTTGGTTGCACGGAGAGACAGGTCTGTGGCTCGGCGCGGCTCTGCAAATGCTCTGTCATCAATAACCCCGCCGGTGCTCAGGTCCTTCAGCAGAAAGAATAATTCATCATGGAGGTCACCAAAGAAGGGGAGAGAGAGACGTTGAGGCTCCTCCCCCCGGCCACTCGACAGAAACCTGTCGTCCAATCTCGAACGCTTGGGGGAATCTCGCTTCTGCGGCCAGTCAATATGCAATCGCTCGACCGCACGCGTTATAACCTCTAATAATTCCTCATAAGCTCTGTCAGCACTGGAGGAGCGTTGTGAGGAGGCTACTTCCACGGAAGCGAGAAAGGAGGATTCTTCCGCTCCTTCACAAGAAGCGCTGGAGCGCGCTTGCGAAGTGGAAGCTAAAACTTCCTGATCCGGAAAGAGCGAGAGAGAAATTGGAAATTCTGACTCATGCGCGTCTGCCAGATCAGCACGCGAGCCCCAGGAATGCGCGCGAAGCACCTTAATAGGGAGAAGATCACAGTACTCACAGTCTCCATGAAGCCCGAGGCGAGCGTGTTCTTCCCCCAAGCACTCGAGACAAAATTCATGAAGATCGTCCTCCGAAAGAGATCTATTGCACGGGGGCACGCATCTCTTAAGCAACTCCGCCATATCGGTGAGTTAATGCTGTTATTTCCCTTTTTATTTTTGCTTTCGTTATGGCTTGCACATGCACACGCAAACACAAAGCGGTCCTGAAGACAAAAAGATCTGAGGATGTTTTCGGTTCACTCCTATTTATAACCTGCAGGTGCACCTTATTCGGTGACGTCATGCCTGGCAGAGGTTATAAGCTGAGGTATTCGGTGGTTTTGACATGCACAGGCTTCACAACGGGACAACAAAGAGATGTTCCCATAGCGTTTTCACGGAGCATCGAGTGTAGCTTTTGAAAGGGAACCTGAATTTACTGAATGACCAGGTTATCACATTTATGGTGTTTTTCTTTATTTCTTGGCTATATTTCAGGATTCAAATTGTGAAAGAGTGGTTCTGATCAGCTGGCCTTATACTCAACTTGGCCTGGTTGTACCACATCCTGGTGTTGAAGGGAGTACCTACCCTGCCCAATTTTATGTTCATTTAGGTCTCTTTTATGGCACAGTTAGAAAAAGTTTTATTAAAATGGCTTCACATGCAAGGATATTGTGGCTACTAAGATTGCACCTAAATCAACAATTTATAGGATCATCAAGAACTTCAAAGAAAGAGGTTCAATTCTTGTTAAGAAGGCTTCAGGGCGTCCAAGAAAGTCCAGCAAGCGCCAGGATCGTCTCCTAAAGAGGATTCAGCTGTGGGATCAGAGTGCCACGAGTGCAGAGCTTGCTCAGGAATGGCAGCAGGCAGGTGTGAGCGCATCTGCACACACAATGAGGCGAAGACTTTTGGAAGATGGCCTGGTGTCAAGAAGGGCAGCAAAGAAGCCACTTCTCTCCAAAAAAAACATCAGGGACAGATTGATCTTCTGCAAAAAGTATGGCGAATGGACTGCTGAGGACTGGGGCAAAGTCATATTCTCGGATGAAGCCTCTTTCTGATTGTTTGGGGCATCTGGAAAAAGGCTTGTCCAGAGAAGAAAAGGTGAGCGCTACCATCAGTTCTGTGTCATGCCAACAGTAAAGCATCCTGAGACCATTCATGTGTGGGGTTGCTTCTCATCCAAGACAACTCATCCAAGGCTCACTCACAATTTTACACAGCCATGAATAAAGAATGGTACCAAAACACCCTCCAACAGCAAATACTTCCAACAATCCAACAACAGTTTGGTGAAGAACAATGCATTTTCCAGCACAATGGAGCACCGTGCCATAAGGCAAAAGTGATAACTAAGTGGCTCGGGGACCAAAACGTTGAAATTTTGGGTCCATGGCCTGGAAACTCCCCAGATCTTAATCCCATTGAGAACTTGTGGTCAATCCTCAAGAGGCAGGTGGACAAACAAAATCCCGCTAATTCTGAAAAACTCCAAGAAGTGATTATGAAAGAATGGGTTCCTATCAGTCAGGATTTGGCCCAGAAGTTGATTGAGAGCATGCCCAGTCGAATTGCAGAGGTCCTGAAAAAGAAGGGCAAACACTGCAAATACTGACTCTTTGCATAAATGTCATGTAATTGTCGATAAAAGCCTTTGAAACGTATGAAGTGCTTGTAATTATATTTCAGTACATCACAGAAACAACTGAAACAAAGATCTAAAAGCAGTTTCGCAGCAAACTTTGTGAAAACTAATATTTGTGTCATTCTCAAAACTTTTGGCCACGAATGTACACTATGCGTCAATAGGCTCAAAAAGGCTTTAGATATAGTACATATTAATTCAATTGCTTATGGTTCATTTCAAAGATGTAGTCAAATGTAAACTGTTTACTGCTGCTCTTCCCACTACCTCAATTCATACTGTTATGTGTTACATGGTTGTGTCTGTCATGTACCTCTTTGTTTGCACATTTGCACATGCACTTTGTCTATTGTGTATTTTTGTATAGAAATTTGATAGTTCTTTTAGGTTAACTTAAAAATGTTGTTGCATGTATGTAGCATCTTGGTCCTGGAGGAATGTTGTTTCGTTTCACTGAGTACTAATTGTATATGGTTGGAATGATAATAAAAGCCTACTTGACTTGACTTGCCTTGACCTGTGCAATCATCTAATGAAATTCCATACATCAGCTCTTTTAAAAGATTAAAATTTAAAATTTAAGTTGAAACTTTTGCTATTAAAAATAAATGAGTGGACCAAAACATTAGAACCACTTTTTAATATAATACACTACAGTACAACTCAACCACCCACTATGAGCTCAGTAATAAACACAGTAGCAAATTTTCAACTATTCCAACTTATAAAATGAAAAATCATAACCTTGTAGAAGGTAAATTCATTGCAGAGATGCTGTGGCCAGTGACCATATCCATCTATCTAGGAACTTATGTAGTCCAACCAGGAACCGTGGAGCATTGTATTTATTTCCAGGTGTACGTCCGTGGCAGGACCTCCGGTCAACATTCGAGTAATTTGGGAACGCAGATTTGCCTAATCTGCATGTATTTGGACCAAGCAGGGGGAGAACATGAAAACTCCATGCACACAGACGCGACACAGGAATCGAACCCAGGACATGGAGGTCGAAGGCACAGTGCGACCAGTGATTATATACTGTACAGTTACAGTACATAAATGGTTTAAAATATATAGGACCTTAAGGTAGGATTTACTGTATAGCGGGGCTGTTATTCATTTTAGCTGGATGTGCCTATTGTCAACTTGGTGTTGACAAAATAATTAACAAAACATTTAAATGTAGAGCACTCAATACTCTAGGATTTAAAGTAAGAATAATTTTAGGTGAGTATATATTTATTTAACTGTCAACTTGGTATCAAAAATACAGATCCAGTGGGCTGCATAACCAAAAACAATGACAAAATAACTGAACATTAAATATACATTTTGTTTTAAATAGCACGCATTATCCCATAATTTACTTTATAAAATTACCTGTGCTGCGTCAATAAGAGCAGGTGGTGTCAGATTGACTGCTGTTTATAAATGGAGAATGTTTTTGCTATTTTTTTTCATTGTTCTGACTTGTTTCTCTTCTTTACTTCATCAAGAAGTTATAATCGTTCCTGTTTCTTACGTTAGTGCACATCTCTTTCTCCTTGCAGGTGAAGGGGCAAATATTTTACCTCAGCCTGTTTTGTTTTTTTTTGCTTTTTGATATTCTTTGTAGGTGTCTTCTGATGTGCTTGCTTTTTTTGAGAGAGAGAGAGAGAGAGAGAGAGAGAGAGTTCACGTTAAGCTCAAAAGCCTTCCAAGTTTACTTCTGTAATTGCTCATTTAATATTTCTGTCCTTGCTACCACTCATAGCATTCATTATTTGATTCTGGTTCTTTAAGGCATGGATGCTTTCAAACCAGCACAGCCACATCAGACAACTGTGCAATATGCTTTCAGCCAGTTTCTCAAAGGAATGCAGAAACATTCAGTTGAATAGTACCCATCATTTCCTGAATTAAGTATAAGTTCAATGTAATAAGCAAAATGAGGAATTGGAAAATCAATAGGCCAATGCTGTGGCTTCTGAATCACATGGTCAAGTGACTAAAGAATTAGTGCTCCTGAGATCCAAATGAGCAGCTGCTGCCACCACAGAGACCAGCAGTACGTGGAGTATAATAAAGGCAAAACTGTTATTATTATTATTATTATTATTATTATTATTATTATTATTATTATAAAACCAATTTAAAAACTATATTATTATTTTTAATTATATCAAATCCTATAATGCATTCTTGCAGCAGCATGCTCTTATACATCTGACCAATTCCAAATACTAAAAAGTACACATTGAGTTAACTATAATACAATAATTTTTTAAGTATGTTTAAAGTTTAGCTCCAAAAACTGATAAGTGTATCATATTAGTATACATTTTATATATTAACTGATAGGACATTTTCTATTAGTATATTTGCAATGTTCTATAAAAGTTTTAATATATTTGTAATACTGTACATTAATTTTAGTGTATTAACACATTAAATTGTATCTTCTACAAATACTATTACTTAACCACAACAACTTAATTAAATACAAAAAGTATTACTACTAATAATAAATAACTACTTCAAACTAGTTGATTTTTCTTCAAACTATCTTTGGAACTGCATTAATATATATTTATTTATATGTATATAAATAAAATTTAAAAAGTAGTTTTACTACTAAAATGCTATAAACATCATGAAAACACACACACACACACACACACACACACACACACACACAAAAACATTTACAGTCATCTACAAACATCTTTAGTGACTGAAAGATGAGATTATTAATGTTATGGTTACTGGCAAAGCAGCCAATTTGCTTAGTGTTAGACTTCATGAAAGAATCTTAGGTTATTAGTCTTAGGGTGAAAAAAAGTAGATCTGCAGGTTGAAATCAGGTCATATAAAACCAGTATACATTCAATCACCATTACACAAGCAAGGACAACACCTAAAGAGATTTGCTGAAATTACAGGAATTGGATGAAGAACTGGATTTAGACAGCAAATGTAGACAAATTTCTAAAGAAATAATAACTTGCTTGGTAAGGTTATATAGTGAAAAACAATATAACTTCAGTAGCACATGGCATAAAGGGGAACGGCACAATATTAGGCAGGTGGGTTTAATCTAATGGCGATGTATAATTTACATTGAACACCCATGAATTTAAACTATTAACATTAAGAACACTGAGGTTTTAGGTTTCCCTTGCCCCACCATATAAGCAGTGTCTGTAAGGGACTACCACTAGAGGTTGCTGTGTGCACATGTTTGTTTTTGTTTTTATATTTTTGTTAGTCGACTCAGTTTCCCAGAAGGCACCAGGTAATGCTGGTGCTCACCTGAACCGAGGTAGCTCATTATTAGTGTTATAAATAGCTGTTGTTTTATTTTGTTTTATTTTACTTAAGTTCGTTTATAAGGGCTCTGACATGTCTTATCTGTTTCATGTGTAAGTATATCTTTTTGGTTTATGATGTGTATTTAAGGGTGTATGTGTTGTGTGTGTCTCGAGTTTTATTTAAGTGCTGTGTGTTTAGATGTCTCCCCATCCTCTAGTATGTCTCCCCTGCCTTTAGTACGTCTTCCTAGCCTCTAGTACGTCTCCCCTGCCTTTAGTACGTCTTCCTAGCCTCTAGTATGTCTCCCCATCCTCTAGTATGTCTTCCCAGCATCTAGTATGTCTTCCTAGCTTCTAGTATGGCTCCCCTGGCCTCCAGTGTGCTCCCCCGGCCAGTCTCTAGTATTCCTGTCCCGTTCAGTCCTAAGCCTTCGTGTCAGTCCTACAGGGACTGAAATGCTTAAAATGGTCTGAAATGCTTAATAGGTCCTGCATATGCTAAAGAAGCATGTAACTGCTGAATGAGACTATGTATGCTTCAAGAGTGTGTGTGTGTGTGTGTATGTGTGTATGTCCAGAGCCCATGTGTGTATTTTGTTCATTCCTTTTTGTGAATTAAATACTGTTATGTTTAAAAACAACCCCTCTGCACCTATGCCTCTCCTTTATGCCCAATAACATCCGTCCGAACTGCCTGTCATACCAGTTCGTGACAGTGTCTAAATGTATCTTATAAATAAATGAATACATGAATATATGTATACAGTGGAACCTTGGATTGTAAGCGTAATTTGTTCATAAATCAAATCGAATTTCTCCATAGGAAATAATAAACTAAAAAATAAATACATAAGAATTCATTTAAATCAGGTTGAAATCAGGTCATATAAAACCAGTATACATTCAATCACCATTACACAAGCAAGGACAACACCTAGAGAGATTTGCTGAAGTTACAGGAATTGGATGAAGAACTGGATTTAGACAGCAAATGTAGACAAATTTCTAAAGAAATAATAACTTGCTTGGTAAAATCTAAAGTAAAAATAAAACAAACCTGCACTTTACCTTCAAAAAAACAAAAACCCTGACAGATAAGTGTTTCCTGTTTGTGCGCATACATGCTGTGTATGTGTTTATGCGTGCATGTGCTGTGTATGTGTGTGTTTATGCGCACACATGCTATGTTTGTGTATGTGTGTGATTATTATGTCACATTATTTTGACTGCAAAAATCCATTTACAGTATATATATATATATTTTTTTTTGTTGTTGTTGTTATTTTGTCATTTGCTTCTGAGCTTTTGTCATACCAATAAAACATCATTTGAATCTTTGATTCTCTCTCTCTCTCTTTCTCCCTCTCGCTCTCACAGACACACACTCACACACACTTCTTAGTATATTTGCAATGTTCTATAGAAAATGTTAATAATTTGTAATACATTAAAGTTTATTACTACTACTTTAATTTTACTACTATTATTTCTTCTACTAATACTATTACTTTGAGCCTTTTAATACTTCTCCTTTACTACTTTACTAATACCACTACTACTACTACTGTTGTTGGTCTTTCAGCTCCTCCTGGCAAGGACTTACCACAGCAGACCATTTAGTCCTCACATACAAGCTTGGCACAGGTTCCTATTACACACACCATGAGCTGATCCTCATTGGTGGGCCCCAATGACAGGAGGGACCTTGTAATTCTGGAGATAACATGAGGGACAAGGATTAATAAAGGAGGACCAATGGGACCATTTAATCTTAAAAAAAAAAAAAACTTTCCCTATTAAGTAATTAATAAAGTTCTTTGAATCTTTGATTTTAAATCTTAAATGAATGTTCTATATGTCTCTGCTACGCCCCTGCTACCCTACATGGAACTGCTGGAGAGCATGTAGGTGATTTGGCTGAGGGGTAAGGTAGTCCCTATTTCGTTTTTTGTTTGAGTGAGTATTTCAAATGTCAGTTCTACCAACTGGAATAAATGCAGTCACATGCAGGTTTACTTTAACATTACAACACTAAACTATGCAGAACCTAAGCCATGTATAGGAAGGTGTATGGTTAGTGTTAGACAAAATGGCTGAGTATGGGCAGTTGTGATCTTGTGCATGTGTACGGGCAGAACCAATTCCCTTGTTTTCAGAATACCACTCCAAACTTCTTTTTAAAGTTGGCAGCACTGGATCTGATTTTTCTATTTTAAAAAAAAGTTTATAAATGCTGTGAAAATTAACCAATATGCATTTCTAGCATCCTCATTCACTCACTCATCATCTATACCGCTTAATCCTATATTTAGGGTCACGGAGGGGGGGTGGCTGGAGCCTATCCCAGGATACTCAGGGCACAAAGCGGGGTACACCCTTGATATGGTGGCAATCCATAGCAGAGCACACACACTGCGGTCAATTTGGGAATGCCAATTAACCTAACCTACATGTCAACTCGGAGTACCTGGAGGAAACCGACCAAGCACAGGGAGAACATGCACACAGAGACGGGAAATGAACCTGGCCAGGAATCAAACCCAGACCCGCATCCTTTGGTCTACTTAAATTAAGTTAAATGGAAAATATTAAATAGTTGTTTTAAATATGAAGTCTCAAAGGCACTTTATTGTGACCCAGTACTACTGCTGCTGCTACAACTTCTACTTCTACCACTAGTACTACTACTGCTACTACTCGTACTATCATTACTCTGACTCCTGTATGGCAAGCCAACATTTCTGCATACTAGCTAATTACTAATGTTTTTTTGAGGATGACTATGTCACAATCTGTCAGGCACTTCCAGATTATGACTCTAGTTCTCTCCTGAAATCTATCAGATAATATAGATAATACATTTTCTGAACACTTCTGTGCCTCTGAGTCTGATATTGGGTTAAATTCCGTCATCAGCTCAGTCTTGCCAGTAACTAGTTACCTACGTAGTACGGCCAAAATAGCTTTAGCTAATTAACTTTTAAGGATTTTGGCCTTTAATAATATTGTGGCTGTCAGTCGTTTACTATTGTGTCCAGTTGCTGGACGAGTAGAGAAAAATGGCACAGTAATCTGGTGAAGAGGTGTAGTCTAAGTGTGTGATTTAAATAGGGGAGC
>JAAGKR010004729.1:14354-37214 GCA_011419295.1 Clarias macrocephalus | reverse complement strand
AACTCGGAGTACCTGGAGGAAACCGACCAAGCACAGGGAGAACATGCACACAGAGACGGGAAATGAACCTGGCCAGGAATCAAACCCAGACCCGCATCCTTTGGTCTACTTAAATTAAGTTAAATGGAAAATATTAAATAGTTGTTTTAAATATGAAGTCTCAAAGGCACTTTATTGTGACCCAGTACTACTGCTGCTGCTACAACTTCTACTTCTACCACTAGTACTACTACTGCTACTACTAGTACTATCATTACTCTGACTCCTGTATGGCAAGCCAACATTTCTGCATACTAGCTAATTACTAATGTTTTTTTGAGGATGACTATGTCACAATCTGTCAGGCACTTCCAGATTATGACTCTAATTCTCTCCTGAAATCTATCAGATAATCAGCCATTTGTTTTACAAGAACATAGAAAGTTTAATTCTACTGTATATTGGACTATTGAATCATCTGGTTGCAACTCAGAGCTTTGCTTCCACTCTTATCGGGTAAATACTTATAACAAACCTGCTCGCTTGGATTTCTCTGTATTCACTCTCTGCTTAATAGGAGAACTGAACATTGGATTAGTGATTGTGCTCACACCATATTTGGTCGAGAACGTGTTACACAACTGAGCCTATTCTTCTCTGCTGCACAGCCATTCGTCACAGTCATTCATTGTCTGCTCATTGACTGCATAAATCCCTATTATTCTGCCTAGTTCACTCTGCTTAATACATTTTCTGAACACTTCTGTGCCTCTGAGTCTGATATTGGGTTAAATTCCGTCATCAGCTCAGTCTTGCCAGTAACTAGTTACCTACGTAGTACGGCCAAAATAGCTTTAGCTAATTAACTTTTAAGGATTTTGGCCTTTAATAATATTGTGGCTGTCAGCCGTTTACTATTGTGTCCAGTTGCTGGACGAGTAGAGAAAAATGGCACAGTAATCTGGTGAAGAGGTGTAGTCTAAGTGTGTGATTTAAATAGGGGAGCAGTGCAGAAGTTAGTACTAGGCTGCGAAGAAGTGAAGCAGTGAAAAGCAAGGAATGAGATGGGTTACAGTATGGAAAGAGACTAGACAGGTGGTCATGGAGAATTGTTAGATGAGGATGTGGCTTGGCTTGTCATAACCTTTAAAGCCAGGAAAAATAGTGCTAAACCATCAAATGGTGGAAGAAATGTGGTAAAAAAAAAACATAAATATCACTTATCCAGCTTCAAAGACTCAAGAAGTATTTAAAATTAATCTAATTTATTACAAATAATTTTTTGCTGATCTATGCATTTTTGCCATAAGAATATTTAGAAAAATGGTTTAGTTCTTTTTTTTTTTTCTGGAGGACGTGACTTTATACATCTTCTGATTAAAAATATTGTAGAAAGTGGCAGAAATGCTGTTATGTTATTGCATAAGACATGTATATATGCTTGCCTCACTGAAAATAAACTCGCTTGCATTGCATTGTTCTTCCTGGAACAGTCTGGATCTAGAAATTCAGTAGAGATTGAGCAAAGATTTCCAAGAACTGCTAAAGAATTTATAACTTACTTGGAGAGTTGCATCATGAAAAACATTGTAGAAAAACACACAGCACAAGGGGGAACCGCACAATATTAGGCAGGTGGGTTTAATCGTATGGTGATGTAAATATACATTGAACATCCATAATCTTAAAAGCATTAAGACCACCTAGGTTTTAGGTTCCCCTTAACCCGCCACATACAGCTCTGGAAAAAATGAGACCACTGCAAAATATATATATATTTTTTTACAGGTACATGTATTGGTGAGATGTACAGTTTTGTTTTATTTTTTGTGAACTGCTGCCAATATTTCTTCTAAATTTAAAATATAACTTGTTATTTAGAGTGTACATTTTAAGTAAATAACAACATCAAAACACATCTAAATAACCAAAGATCATGTAGTATTTGCAGAACTTTAATAACTTACATAAAACAAAATGCAAATAACTTGTAAGGAAATTGTGTTAATGTTTTGGCTAAATAATATTAAGAAATCAGTATTTGATGGAATAACCCCAATTTGCAGTTACAGTTTTTATGCGTTTTGGCCTGCTCTCCACCAATTTTTTCTGTTGAGTAACTTCATACCATTTTTTTTTCAACAGCTCAGCTTTGCTTGATAGTTTATGACCATCTGTCTTCCTTTTGATGACATACCAGAAGTTTTCTGGAGTAAATTTCAGTGGCCTTATTTTTCTCCAGAGCTGTAGATGTATACATACCACGATCATCTATAACCTTAAAACCATTAATATTAAAACCACCTAGGTTTTAGGTTCCCCTTGTAACCAAAACCCTGCAATACATGACTCCCCAAGACCTCTAAAGGTGTGCTGTTGTATCGAGGACAGAATGTCGGCAGCTGACCCTTTAAGTGCTGTAAGGTGTGAGGTTGGTCCTCCATGGATCATGGATTTGTCCTCCACATTCCATGGATGCATGATTGGAGTGAAATCTGGGGAATTTGGAGGCTGGCCTTGAATTCTTTTCCTTCTTATTGAGCCAAGGACAGGACATGAGCAGTATCTAAATGCATCTAATATTAAATTATTGCTGTAAATTTGACAGCAAATGAATAGCAGTTTACTTGCATTACTTGGATGGCAACCTGCAGCAACATACTGGAAATAGAACCTTCTAGAAGACAAAGAAAATTTTAATTCCTCCTTCATTGATAACATGTCTAGTCTCTTTATAGATGTGTTCTTGTTGTGACTTTGATTCTAATGGACCTTACATTCTAATTACATTCTCGCTTTATCTGCAGGTTACAAGTCAACATATTTCATATAATTTAACTACTAATTACAACGTTTCAACGATCGCTACACCCAGGCTATCATTTGTTTTCTTATGCCCCTGGACCACCTTTCTGCACATTGGTCTCTCATTCACCTCTTATTTCTATCTCACTTTTGGATTATTGTGTGCTCTCTTGCCCAATTTTCTCACATTTTTTGATGAATTTTCATGTTGGCAAGTTCGCTTTGGTTCTCATTTTTTCCCCTTTCTCCTCACATTTCGCATTTGCCACTCTGCTTTCGGATATTACAGCTTTGATCTAACACTTCCACTTTTTAACTATGGCTCTGTCTCACTATTTGGCTTTGTCACCACGCTGATTGAATTCACGACACTTACCTTTCGCTTCCTTGATTCTGTATTTGTCTAATGATTTGGTTTTGTTATCACCTTCTGCACCTGAATTCTTCACCTCAAGCCAAGCTTTAAACTTTAAATAGAAATGTTCGGTGCATGAAAGTGTTTATGTGCAACAAGCAAAAATGAACTAGAAATATGAGTAAATGTGCATGAATGTGCACGTGTGTAATGTCCATAAGAAACTATTCACTCTCTCCACTGAGCTCCTGTTGATGACAGGGGGCTGGTAGTTCCTTTCCTGCTTTGTACTTAAGTCCACCAACTCCTTTGTCTTGCTGACATTTAGAAGGAGATTGTTCCTCTGGCACCAGTTCTCCAGATTTCCAATTTCCTCCAGGTAGGCCGTCTCGTCGTTGTCAGTGATCAGGCCCACCATGACAGTGTTGTCAGCAAACTTAATGATGGTGGTGGAGTTCGTAGTGACCACGCAGTCATATGTGTACAATGAGTACAGCAGCAGGCTCAGAACACAACCTTGAGGGGCTCCAGTGCTGAGAATGAGGAAGGCTGAGACATGTCTGCCCATCCTTACTCCCATACTGTACAGTTTGAAAGGCTAAAAGTATTTGAGATCAAGCTGAATTATTACAAATAAATGTATGCTGCTGTATGCATTTTTGCCCTAAGATTATTTAGAAAAATTGTTTACTTTTTCTGTTTTTCACTTGAGGTCATGACTTTCTACAATATTTCAAATCAGGAGATGTGTAAAGTGGTTGAAATGCTTTATTATTGTATACGACAAGCATACTGAACATGCTTGCCTCACAGAAAATAAACTTTGAAGAGCTTGCATTGCATTGATTTTCCTGGAACGATCTTGATCCAGAAATGCAGTAGAGATTGAGCAAGGGTTTCCAAATACTGCTAAAGGATTTCCTTCGTAAATTTGCATCATGAAAAACAGCAGCACACAGCACAATAGTAGGCACTTGGGTTTAATCTCATTCCTGAGCTATATGTATAGATATCTCGATCATTCATAAGTTTAAAACCATTCATGTTCAAACCACCCACAGTGGGTTTTATATTTCCCTTGTGCCACTCCCTAGTGAATGACTCTGCAAGACCTCTAAATGTGTGCTGTTGTAGCAAGCACAGAATGTTAGCAGCAGATCCTTCAAGTTTTGTAAGGTATGCGTTTGGGCCTCCACGGATTAGACTTGTTTGTGTGGTTGGAGTGAAATCTGGGGAATTTAAAGGCTTGATCAATTACCTTGAACTCTTTGCCTGCTCTTTTAACCCAATCTTTTTTTTTTTATCTAAGAACATGAGCAGTATCTAAATGCATTTAATATTAAAATATTGCTGTAAATTTGACTGCAATTGAATAGCACTTTACTTGCAAAATTTGCGGCAATCTGATAGCAACTTAATGGCAAGAAAAGATGCTAGAAGACAAAGAAAATTTAAATTCCTCCTCCACTGATAACAAGTCTAGTCACGTTAGACATTCATCCTTGTTGTGCCTTTAATTCTGATGAATTACATTCTAAAATCTAATCAGTTGATCTGCAGATTACAATTAAATATATTATATATAATTTAACTACTAATATACTAAGACAGTAGAAAAATTTGAACAAGTCAAGGTTTTTTTTTTATTGACTGTAACTGCATTCAATGAAATTTGATGAAAGTAGCAAAACAAATTACAGCAAGTGATGAAGTAATACATTTATGATTAAAATTCCACTAAATTGGTTTCAATTTAAATAAAATAAACATTTTAGTTTTCAAAAGATTATTATATCAATTAAGTCTTAACAATCTATACTAAATAGTATAGTGTACACTCACCTAAAGGATTATTAGGAACACCATACTAATACGGTGTTTGACCCCCTTTCGCCTTCAGAACTGCCTTAATTCTACGTGGCATTGATTCAATAAGGTGCTGAAAGCATTCTTTAGAAATGTTGGGCCATATTGATAGGAGAGCATCTTGCAGTTGATGGAGATTTGTGGGATGCATATCCGCTCCCGTTCCACCACATCCCAAAGATGCTCTATTAGGTTGAGATCTGGTGAATGTGGGGGCCATTTTAGTACAGTGAACTCATTGTCATGTTCAAGAAACCAATTTGAAATGATTCGAGCTTTGTGACATGGTGCATTATCCTGCTGAAAGTAGCCATCAGATAATGGGTACATGGTGGTCATAAAGGGATGGACATGGTCAGAAACAATGCTCAGGTAGGCCGTGGCATTTAAATGATGCCCAATTGGAACTAAGGGGCCTAAAGTGTGCCAAAAAAAGATCCCCCATTACACCACCACCACCAAGTAGAAGTGGTAACAAGGCATGATGGATCCATGTTCTTATTCTGTTTACGCCAAATTCTCACTCTACCATTTGAATGTCTCAACAGAAATCGAGACTCATCAGACCAGGCAACATTTTTCCAGACTTCAACTGTCCACTTTTGGTGAGCTTGTTGGCTGCTTTTCCTTCACTCTCCAGTCCAACTCGTCCCAAACAATCTCAATTGGATTTAAATCAGGTGATTGTTGAGGCCACGTCATCTGATGCAGCACTCCTCCCCTATCCTTCTTCCTTCTTAACCCATCACTTTTTTCTTTTAAAGTGAGGAGAAATAATGTTTCTGTAATCCGGTTGGAATTAACATATTTACAGCTGCCTGAAGGTGTCAATCAAACAGAAAAGAAAGAATAATTCAAGATTTAAGATTCAAGATTAAAAGACTATATTAATCCCAGAGGGAAATTGCTTATACTTGGTTACAGCTGCTTACAGTCATTTTCCAGGAGGAAAAGAAAAGCGTAATAAATTAGACAATATATTAATATCAATACAGATATTGTACTGGGGAAAAAAGGATTGATAGTGGTATGGACCAAGAGCATTGTTAAATAAATATTGCACAGGTAAATTATATGTGTAAATCACATGAAAAGTGGTGTGGGCTAAGAGCATTGGTAGGTATTGCACAAATTGTCCAGGTACGTGATAATATTGTGACTCGCAATAATATTGTGACTCGCTCTATAGTTTTCCACGTTACAGAGAAGAGTTTGTTTTATGGCCATAGAGAAAAGATCTTTGGTTGCACTCTATAGATCGCTTGGTCAGAGATCAGTCTCTGGCTGAATTTGCTCTTCTGGTCGGAAAGGACACTGAATAGCGGGTGAGAAGGATTGTTCAAGATGGATCCTGTTTTGGACAGAATCCTTCTTTATATTTTTAAAATGAATAATGATTGGAATAGATCAGCAATAAAATATAATAAATTGCCATTCAAATGCAAATGTTTGGGCCTAATGAAACAGATTATAAAAATGTCCACTGATGTCAAACGGGACTCAGCATCCAAACACTAATGTCTATACTGTGCGTGTATATAAATATATGTGTGTGTGTGTGTGTGTGTGTGTGTGTGTGTGTGTGTGTGTGTGTGACATTATTAGCCACTATTCAGCATATACTACGATACATGAAAGGTTAACATAATTTTCTAGTACTGTTCACTAGACCTGAGAAAGTCACAAGAGCAGAGCTTTCGGTTTAATCTTACAGTTTGTTATGACGTGAGCACCAATTTCAGCATGGTATGAAGCTTTGTTTGTTTACTTGCGTTGGGCTGCGGTCTTCCACGGTGACTCGCGTTCGGTGTTAGGGAATCACGGTGTTGCTGACTGGCTGATGCTCTGGCACTGTGATGACATCTCTCGGGGGAAGCCCTTCGCTGATGCGCTGGTTGCCTTGTTACTGACGGCGGAGCTCTGACGCTTCTTCTAGTGGAGCCTTCATGGCGGATTTCGGAGTTCTGGCACGAAGTTTCGTGAAGCTGTAGGTCAGAAGCAAAACAGAGCAGATGAGCTGTTGGCTTGCCGGTCAGACGCAGGGCGAGAGTCGACGGTGGACGAGCAACGAGAGAGAGCTTGTTTCAGACGTGCAGATGATGTTGGATCATTGGATGATGTAACGATGTGCTCAGACCGTGGCGTTTAAACCCTTTGTTGTCGGTCCATCCCACGAGTCATTGATCCAATCAGATGGGGTTGCGGGATTAGCCCTGCCTCACGTGTTTCTTCCCCTTTTGCATACATTAGGCCAGGTTATATGGCCATCACGTAGTACTCATCCGGTTGGAAACTTTTAATACCTTGTACAAATTAAGTTTATGCATGCTCTGTTCATGTTACTAGTAATTCGTGTAAATAAGCACTCTTTGAATGGGATAAGCTTTCGGTAGATAAAAGTAGCAAAACATATCTCATTCATGCCTTTATCTAGTTAAAAAGACTTTATAAATGCTGGTTACATGTTCTAAGATATGTAGAATAACAGAGGTACATATAGACGTTAAACATGCTGAGTAAATATACATAGATACATGTTTGCCCCATTGGTATGCTTTAAAGATGATCTGCAACAGTGTCAAGTCAAGTCAAGTCAATTTTATTTATATAGAGCTTTTAACAATTGACATTGTCGCAAAGCAGCTTTACCCAACCAAAAGAAGTAAGTTTGTATGCAATGTGAATGTGTATGAATCAAAATGATAACATTGTCCCTGATGAGCAAGCCGAGGGCGACGGTGGCAAGGAAAAACTCCCTGAGATGGTAATAGGGCGAAACCTTGAGAGGAACCAGACTCAACAGGGAACCCATCCTCATCTGGGTGATAACGGATAGCAGGGATTGATCAGCATAATAATGTGTAAGACTGGAAGTTCAGTATAACAGATGTGTTAAAATTAAAATTAAAAGGAGTCCAGTTTGTTCCTGGAGTCTCAGATAGACTGTAGGAAATACCAGTCCTGAGCTATCGAACAACTGAAGTCACAGGTCCCCAGAGAAAAGCTGTCAGCATCAATCGAGGACAGGACAGTCTTCGTGGAAACCATCCCCAACCACCACACGAATCCAGGCAGACCACACGAGGCATCCATATGACGAGATCTCCAACCAGAAGCAGGACTCCAGGACGGGTTAGACGGGTCCAGAGGGTAGAGGAGTCTGGATCACTGGCAACTCAGGAGCAACATGTATAGCTCGACAGAGAGACAGGGAAGAGGGAAAAGGAGAGAGGGAGAGAGGGAGAGAGAGAGAGCAGAAGAGGAGAGAGCAGAAGATAAGGAGAGATGGCAGTTAGGTATGGTCACAGTCAAACATGTATAAGGTAAATGTATATTTAGTGCAAAGTGCAAGCAGGGACTCTGGCAAGACTAACTATAACAGCATAACTAAAAGGGAGAACCAGAAGGAAACACAGACATGAGGGCTCCCTGAGATGTAAAGCAACCAATCACCTCACCGTCAACAAACCTGAGTGATCAATAAGAGTGGGGAAGACAGCATCTAAACATACTAGTTCACGAGAATACTCTACGTCCATGAAACCCCAGATCTGCTCCTTTACCTATGGCTAATCTATTTACAAAAATGCTTGGCTAAATAAATAGGTTTTTAGCCTAGACTTAAACACTGAGACTGTGTCTGAGTCCCGAACATTAATAGGAAGACTATTCCATAACTTTGGGGCTTTGTAAGAAAAAGCTCTGGCCCCTGCTGTAGTTTTAATAATACGTGGTACTGACAGGCAGCCTGCATTCTTTGATCGAAGTAGGCAAAGGGAAAAGGGAAAAAAGCAGTGGGCCTAAAACTGAACCCTGTGGAACACCAAACTCCACTTGGGAACATGTGGAATGGTCACCATCTAAATCTACAAACTGAAAATGATCAGTCAAATAGGATCTGAGCCACAAGAGGGCAGTTCCCTTAATTGCTACTACCTTTTTCTAATCTGTGAAGGAGAATATTATGATCAGTGGTGTCAAAAGCTGCACTGAGGTCCAGTAACACAAGTATAGTGACGCAAATCTGATCAGAGGCCAATAGGAGGTCATTTACTACTTTAACAAGTGCTGTCTCACGGCTGTGATGAGGCCTAAATCCTGAGGCCTCATCATATAGCATTTATGCTATTTCTGTGTAGATCTGAACATAGCTGCTGTGATACTACCTTTTCCAGAATCTTGGAGATAAAGGGAAGGTTTGATATCGGCCTGTAATTAGAAAGCAGACAGGGGTCAAGGTCAGGTTTCTTGATTATGATAACTGCTAATTTAAAGGATTTGGGAACATACCCACTACTGAGTGAACAGTTAATTACTTTCAACAGGGGTTCTATTATTGCTGGTACTATCTGTTTGAGAAAATGTGTCGGTATAGGATCTAATATACAATTTGACGATTTTGAAGAAGAGATGAGTGAAATTAGTTCTCTCGCTTCAAGGGAAGTAAAGTTTTCTAAGTTCTGATGTGACGTGGTTAGTTCATCTGTATTACTTAAATTGTCTGGTTGTAGCACTGCCACATAAGGGGCATAGTGAGTATAGGGGTAAGTAAGCCGGCTCAGTAAAAGAAGAAGCTGCAGCACCTTATTCATTGTGCCCACAAAGGTTTATTTGCTTTTATGGACTTTAAGTGTATGGGTTCCTGCTCTGCCCCTCGCGAAACTTTGCCGGTCGGCACGGGAAGACGGTGACACACGTGGTCACATGACCCGGAAATAAAGCCTGTCCAGAAGCCTGTTATGGAGATTCAGCGCGTTGTTTACATTATCATGGAGAATATTGAGAGACTGGCGAAGACCGTGCCTTGCGGGTTTCCTTTCCCATCAGGATTAACACCGACTGGACTGCTTCGTTACGGTATTCTCACTCCGCCATCGGCCTCCCGGGATTATACCAGCTTTTCCGGTGAGACCGATTCCACTCTCTCACTCACTCTTGCAATAATCCGGACTCTGGACTTTTTACACCCACACCTCCCTTCCGTTTATTATTGTATATATTTTGTATATATTATTTTCTTAGCTATTGGTTTTGGTGCACCTTTTTTGTTTCATTTATTGTATAATACACTTGTGTTTTTCCCTTACTTGGATTGTTGTTTGTTGTTCTTACTCACGGGTTTTAAGGCACTCCGACACGTAGATAAAGATCCCTCCTTTTGTGTAGCATTATATCATATCTGAGCATTACATGGTTTCAAAGCCTACATTTTTTGCCTAATATTTATGATCTTGTTATTGAAAAAGTTCATGAAATCCTCACTACTGCATGATGTTGTTGTGGAGATTTCTGCAGTGGTCTTGTTTTTAGTTAATTTGGCTACGGTATTAAATAAAAATCTCTGGTTGTTTTTGTTATTTTCTATAAGAGATACGTTGATCTAGCATCACTGAGAGCTTTTTTATAGTTCAGGATGCTCTCCTTCCAAGCTATTTGGAATACTAACAATTTAGTTTGGCGACATTTACGTTCAAATTTTCGAGTGGTTTGTTTTAAAGCGCGTGTGTGGTCAATATACCAAGGAGCGAGTTTCTTATCTCTAATCATTTTCCTTTTAACTGGAGCTACATTATCTAAGCTATAACGAAGTGCTGACTCTAGATATTCATTCGCCTGTTCGAGTTCTGTGAAGTCAGATGGCGATCCAATCAAAGTTGATAACTCTGGAAGATTATTGATAAAGCTCTGTGTATTTGATGTAAACGTTTAAGGCGGTAGCGCGGTGCTGTGCATACATTATTACTATGACACGCTTTAATCGAGACAAGATAGTGATCTGAGATAACTTCAGACTGTGGAATTGTGGTTATATTTCCTATACTTAATCCGAAGAATAATACTAAATCTAAAGTGTGACCTGCTTCATGAGTGGGTCCTACTACACACTGATTTACTCCTACTGAGTCCAGTATGGACAAGAATGCTGTTCTCAGAGGGTCTTCTGGATTCTCAAAATGAATATTAAAGTCTCCAGCAATTAACGCTTTGTCTACAGAAACAACAAGGTTTGAGAGGAAATCTGCAAATTCACAGAGAAACTCCGAGTACGGCCCTGGGGGTCTGTAAATGATGATTAGCGGGATCGACTGAGATGACTTTATGTTACTATAGAGAGCTTCAAATGTATTAAATTTAAATCTGTGCTTTTGTACAATAGACAGATTATCGTTATAAATAACTGCGACTCCTCCTCCTCTACCAGTTAGTCGAGGCTGGTGTATGTAGCTGTATCCAGGAGGACTAGCTTCATTTAGAGCTACATACTCATCTTTAATCCAGGTTTCTGTTAAACATAATATATCAAACTCCTGATCTGTGATCATTTCATTAACAATAACCGCTTTAGATGCGAGATATCTAATATTTAACAGTCCTAGCTTCAGATCAGAGGTGCCGGCTGCGCATTCAGTGTGATCTGAGTTTGTGGTATCTATGTTAATTAAATTACTAAAACAGACTTTCTGAGTCTATACTCACTATACACTATATTGCAAGAAATGAGAGCAGCACCTTCCCGAGTGGGATGGACACCGTCCCGCCCTAACAGGCCAGATTTGCCCTCAAAGGTCTTCCAGTTGTCTATGAAGCCCATTGTTTTCGTAGCACCAGCTGGACATCCAGTTTACCTCTGGCTCCCGGGATACACCTGACCACTGCTGAATCTATTGACCTATTGAATCTGCTCATGGTTTTACACCTAGTAGTGTCTCTACCATGTGTCCCTTTGTTCACGAAAAGGCCTGTTTTTTTGGAGGTCACCAAGAGTATCAGTGAGCTAAGTTGGGGAGGGTATTTTCCCCACTCAGAGGTGTAAAACTGTCTCCTTTGTTTGCCAGATTGCCAATATACAGAGTTGGAGTTCGAGGTCACCTGGACTGTTATAGTTCCAGGCACAGCAGGGGCCCCTTATCTGGGCTTGGTTAAGTTTCCCACTTCCTGATGTAAGGGGGACTGCATTGTTTCAGAAGACCAATAAGCTTGTGAGCTGACGTCATGCAGTCTGTAGCAGGGGCGCTGGGATGCAATTGACTGATTGCCCATTGTGGGGCTTGTTCCTCCCTACAAAGGCGTGTAGTGTTTGTGTATATTTGTGTGTAGGATGTGTAGTGTGTGTGTGTGTGTGTGTGTGTGTGTGTATGTGTAGGACGTGTAGTGTGTTTGTGTGTGTGTATGTGTGTGTAGGACGGGTAGTGTACTGTATGTGTATGTGTGTATGTAGGATGGATAGTGTGTGTGTAGTACGTGTAGTCTTTGTGTGTGTGTGTTGTATTGTTTATTTTTATTATTTATGCATTTGTTTAAGTTGTAAACATGAAGCTATATTCAAAGACAACAGTGAAATACATCCATCTAGTGGACATACTAGTACTGCAGGAGTCAGGCCAAAAACATTTTTATGCAATGAACTCATAAATATTAAATATTGTTAGGAGCTGTATGAGCATCACAAATCATGAAACTCAACATATTTACTCACACCCAGTTGTTCTTTCTACATAAAAAGTTTTGAAACATTAGGAATTTTCAGTTGTTAGATATAATTTCCTAATTTTTCCTTAAATTAATATCTTGCCATAGCAACACAATTCAGCACAAAAAGTCCTTTACTCTTTCACATTAGCCATGTCTTTAAATTATTGTGCCTGATTTTGAAACCAGTTAGCTGAAAATTAGTCACAAAATAATAGAATTTCTAAACTTATGTCAAATTGCACACACACAAAAAATACAATTTCAAACTTTAGCAGAAAAGCTGAGAAAAGGGAGAATAAACAAACCTGGCAGATTGTTTTGAACACAGAAATTAGTTCATGAAAGTGTTGGGTGTGTGTCCATAACAAAACAACTAAGTTATAACACTCAGAAAGACCTTTTATTTGGGGTAAAGTGACTGATGTGTCTAACTTTTCTCAGCAGAACCTCTGTTTCACTGAATAATCTATGATTTTTCATGAATATGTAAGACCCATTCACATCTGGCTCAGGTAACATGAGGTTTCATCATTCACCTATTGTCTCAGCTGTGAAGAGAAACTGAATTTTAAAAAATAAATCTCTTATAAATTTACATATCAGCACGTGCGCATTCAGCTGCCTTTTGATCAAAACTCTGTAAAGTGAAAGAGCGCGCGCTCACGCTGCGGGCTCATGCGGACATTTGAGTCACTAAAAGGCTTATTCACAACCATATTTCACCCACACAGACACCATGCATTGTGCTATGTTGTTGTTTGTGATCTAAGTATTTTATGAATGAAACATAGCTACACTTTCACTTTGCACTTTTCATCTCCCCTTTGATCCAGGCGCTGCCGATATGAGCCGATACGAGCAGCTTTGTTTCAGTCAAAATATACACAGATCACAAAGAGATGTAAAATGTAAACTCAGTACCCCAGAAAAACAACAGAGCAGAAACATATACTTTCTGAATAAACAATGCATTCTTAAAAGTGAAAGGGCGTGCGAGGTGAGCAGCTTTATTTCATCATTCCAGCCATTCATGGTCAAATAATTATTCACCGCAGGAGACCTACAGCAAAAAGGCATATTAATAATAATCATAATGCTTTTTTGCTGTTTGTGTTCAGCGTTGAACGATTATTTGAAACTGAACGTGCTTTATGTGGATTCATACCACGAGTCATTTTATTATGGAGAGATTCTTAGATGTGTATAAGAATATTTACATAAAAATATTTAAAAAACAATTGTTTTTGTTCCTTCATTGAAGCTCTTCCTGTTCTGTTGGACACTGGCATTCATCAGCACATCATTCCCCCAAATAACAGCAATTAGCACTTACTTACATCTGAATAGAGCTGTTTACATAAATCTTGCATGTGAATGGAGCGCTAGGTGAGGGGACGGGGCTCCAACGCGTGTGGTGACAAGAATCTGACCTGCGTGTGTTTTTAATTTTTAACATTAATTCAATAACAAATATTTATTTGGCAATAAACGTTTTGGAAAGAAAACCGTTTATTGTTTGTGTACATATTTTTTTCTGGGTTACTACAATATAATTTCATTCACAAAAACACTTGCAAAGAAAAAAAAAAGCAAGCAAACTTTTTGGGGAGTCGGCTTGCCATCCGGCGGAACAACTTGGGGCGCGCCGGAATGACTGCCGGTGAAGCGCCTCAGAGAGAAGCTGGAGAGGGCGAACATGTGTCTGCTGGTGATCAGAGGGCGGATGGCATGGAGCTTCAACGGCGGAGGCTGGAGCTCCACCAACTAGCCGGGGTGCTGATCCAACAAATAAACATTTGTCGCTTGACGGGAGATCGGGGTCAAATGCAAATCCTGCTGGAGCTGGGGGCATTGGTGCAGGAACAGCTGGCCAAGGTCAACAAAGAGGCAGCTGACGTCAAGGCAAGCACCCAGTCTCCAGCCAGCCTCAGTGGTGGCCCAGACCCTCCAGCCAGCCTCAGTGGAGGCCCAGACCCTCCAGCCAGCCTCAGTGGAGGCCCAGACCCTCCAGCCAGCCTCAGTGGAGGCCCAGACCCTCCAGCTAGCCTCAGTGGAGGCCCAGTGGAGCCTCAGTGGAGGACGGCGGAGGCAGCTCGCCGTCCTCCTCGATACAGGACGGCGAGCTGCCTCCGCCGTCCTGCATCGAGGAGGACGGCGAGCTGCCTCCGCCGTCCTGCATCGAGGAGGACGGCGAGCTGCCTCCGCCTCCGCACGGGCTCATGGACGCCGTGCTCCCGCCGCCTCCGCACGGGCTCAAGGATGCCATGCTCCCGCCGCCTCCGCACGGGTTTGTGGTCGCCGTGCTTCCTCCGCCGCCCGCCCTCAGTGGCAACCCACCCTTACCCACCCTTCCACCTCGCCCAAGGGATGGGTGTTGCAGCCTCACGGTCGGCAGAGCCGACATAGGACCTTGGGGGGGCTGTCCTGGACCTCCATTGGGCGCTCCGTTGTCGCGCCGTAGGGAGGGGGGTAATGTCAGGGGATACCAATAGAGGGCGCCAAAGTGCCCACAGACTCCATTTTGGTTTTCTTTTGTTTTCATTTGTAGTTTATGTTGGACTTCAATCCCCAGAATGCACCTCGGTCAGGTGATGTGGTGCTCACCTGAACCGAGGTTGCTCATTAGTCTTTGTTATAAATGTTCCTGAGTTCAGTTTAGTCTTGTCTTGCATCTGTTCGTTTTGTATTACTGTTCTGGTTTGTTGTTTAGCTCTGTGTTCCCCAAGTTCTGTGTTCTCTCCTGGTTCTGTGTTCTCCTTGCCTTTGTCTGTCTCCTTGCCTGTCTGTAGATAACCCCTAGCCTGTGTAATGTCAAGTCTGTCATGTTTAGTTTATCCCTGGTGTAAGTTCATGTTCTGTTCCTATTGTTCCCTGTTTTGTATTCATTAAAGATTTCTGTTCACATCACCTCTGCTACTATGCCTTTCCTTCGTCCCTCAAAACAGTACCCGTGACAATGTGTTGTAGACCAAAAAGGTCCTTCCACCCAAGTCAAATGAACAGGTGTACAGTCAGTTAAATACACTTAGAAATAACACAGTTTTTACACGACCATCAACAGGGTGGCGAATCTTGAATGTGTTCAAAGAACAGTTCTTACCCACCACAGTGTACACTGTGCTTCCCTAACAATCTGCTGATTTTCTTTTCCATTATTTCCCTTTGTTTGCAACTCTATCACCCAACTCTAGTGAATGACCCTTGCACTTGCAATTATAATGTTTAGCCTGTTTGTGTTGCTGCTGACATGCATCTAGTTGTGCAAGTGACATTGCCACCCTTAAATCCCTCCCCAGAGACTGGACATATTTACTCACATCAACAATCCCCTCGTCCAAAATGGCGCTCTCAGACAAAACATCCAATGGCAATCTCAGGGTACTGCCAAACATCAAAAAGAATGGGAAAAACTGTTTCACAGAACACAGGCAACAGACTTTACAGTTTGATTTGGACAAACATACACACATGAAGGTTTTGTGACATTTTCTGTTATTACCAACACATCAACTGACAACTATTGTCATCCTGAGCTGTCCAGAAATCAATGCAAACCAATTCTAATGGTGCAGTTGTACTTATTGATACAAGGTGCGCTCTGGCCTCTTGCTCAGAAGTCTTAGTCACCACCCATATCTTGCATTGTGACACGTACTGTTTTGTCTTTCTCCATAGTATTCCAGTAAAATCTCTGCCTTTAGCCAAAGATTCAAACCTCTTAAAGCAGCCAGCACTACATACTGGTAAGATTTCTTTTTTGTCACTGGATTCTTAGTCACCCGGTCAAGCACACCCAACCTGAATGTAAATTTTCCACATGCCTAAGTGTTCATACAATTTCTTTTGACTCTAGGACGTCTATCTCAATCTACGAATAACCTCACACTACTAATCACTAGATCCTGACATTGTCTATCAAGCAGTTCATCACGGGTAAACTAATTGAGTAGGCACTGCGCCTCATCCACCACCTTAAATGCTGGACATATGCAACTGCTCTAGCTGCTGCACCTTCCTCCCAGTGACGATGAGAACGGAGCACTGCTGACATCCCCTCACGAGACAATATGCCTAGCAAAACTCTGAACCTGGTCAGGTACTTCATGATAATTCTGTGACTCAGACATGCCCTCAATAACCTCCCCTTTGGTATGTTCACAAGACAAATGAAACATGCCCTGCACCTGTTTAACACCAAGCATCTCCGCCTCATGCCTTATGATGTCATATGGTGTTCTGGTCAACCTATGTATTATCCCTGAAGTAACAAAAGGCTTCCAGCTCAAAGTGTCGACTACAACATTTTTAATCCAGGTAAAAGCGGCTAGTTTTGCAACCCATCTCTGCTCGCAGGCATCAAGCCTCAGTTTGGCAAAGATGTACTTGAGTAGGTTGTTGCCCATCCACTCCATAGCCAAAAATTTGAGCCTACTTAAACTGTGCATAGTTAAGTGACTTTAAGACAAAAAACAATTGGCCTCGCAACCGTTCCAAGTCCTCCTGGACTTGGAAGAGCACAGCCCCAAGTTCACTCGTCGAAGCATCAACCACCAAAATGAATGGATTAGAAAAGTCAGGGTGAGCAAGTAAGACTTGATTTAACAAAGCAGTCTTAAGATCCTCAAAAGCTCCATTATATTCATCCATCCAGTCTCCTCACAGCTCCTGGGATTTTTCCCCACACCCCTCCTTTTCCTAGGTTTCTTCTAACCTGTCAACACTTGAAAGAGAGGCTTTGCAATCATGCAACAATTTTCAATGAAATGTTGGTAGTATATATCCATACCCGGAAACAACATGATTTTCCCCACAAATGGGTTAACACCATCAGCTTCCATTAAGTTTCTCTCAGAAACATTTACAATAGCCTCCACCCTCATAGGATCACTAGCCACTCATTCGATATAATGTGTCCCAGACATGTAACTGATCTACGCAAAAACCTAAACTTAGAGGGTGAGAGCTTCAGGTTATGATCTCTGAGATGTTGAAATACCATTTTCAGTCTCTGTAAGCTTTCTTTCTCAGTCTTACCAAAGACTAACAGATCATCCACATAACAAAGCAACCTCATAAAATTTTGATCACCGAAAATTGTTAGCATCATTCTCATGAACGTAGCAGGACTGTTGCACAGTCCCTGCGGTAAACGGTTGTACTCATGCAACCCAAAAGGAGAACTGAAAGCTGTAAATTTCTCGCCTTCCTCATGTAAAGGAATGTTGTAGTACCTAGATGTTAAGTCCATGGTACTAAACAAGGCATTCCCCTCCAACGTCGCTAGGATGTCTGCTTAGTGTGGAAGAGGATGTGCATCCTTTACCGCATGGGCATTCAGCCACTAAAAATCAGTGTACAACCTTAGGTCACGATTCTGCTTCCAAGCTAGCACTAACGGTGACGCAAACTCACTGGACAATTTCCTGACTATTTCCTTCTGCTCCATCTCATTGCGCCTCTCTTTTAGTTTTAAATAGTGTGCTGGGGAAACTCTACGATATGGTAATTGAAAGGGCTTGTCATCGGTCAAACGAATGCGGTGACAGAATCCCTCGGCTTTAGCACAACCCAACGAATGTCTAGAATAAACAAACTCATATTTCTTTATCAGATCAATGAGCTTGTTTTTCCAGAAAGGCGAGAAGCTACATGCTGGAACTCTTTGTTCTTGCACTTGGTCAAAATCTTCCAAAGCTATGCATGGGTAGACATCAGCCAATTTCGCATTCTTGCGCAGCACAATTTCAGAGTTTGTCGGGTTTATAATTTTCACTGGAGCCAACCATTGCCTAATAGTGGCAAGATCACACTACCGACAAGGACATGGACGACGGACACAGGGAGAAGTACTAGGTTCAGCCACAACTGTGATGCTCACGTTGAGTTTCAGTCCTGGTGGAAGCCAACTCCAGACAAGGTGCTCACTGCAGATTTGGACTTCAAAGTACCAACCTTGTCAGAGATAGTACTACCACTCCATCTCTCAATGCTAGAAAGCATACATAGAAACTGACAATCATCACTCTGATTTGTTTGATCTCATTTATCTAAAACTCTCCAGAACCCCTGATTTGATTTCATCTCCCTGATCAGAGGTTTCAGCACATTGGTGCCAAGGCTGGTCAACCTGTCCCATAAGTACTGGGACACTAAAACTGAATGCATATCTCAAGTTTCAGATAGCATATTCCTTCAGGACTAGTCTGCTTCCCACTGCACCCCACAAAGACAATGTCTAGCAGAGGGAACTGTTCTTATTCCAGGACTCCAGCTTCTTTTAACTGAGGTACCTCATCAGCACTCAAAGTAGTCACCATTGAACCACTGTCGAGCATCCACTTCAAACAAATTTTGTCTTGTACCAAAACACTGGTGTAAAACAGCCTATCATTCTGCATTGATTGAATAGTGTTTTGAAAAATCACAGTTTTGTCTTTGTCTTTTGTCACTCTTACAATAAAATTAATAGACTGACTCAACATCAGTATCCAAGGAGAAACTTTCATTTTATGCCACATTGCCCTCCCCCCAATGGATGCTCTTTAGTTTCCCTGAGGTGCTTCATCTCTTCGTCTGCCAGAGCTTTCCCCAGGCACAGTTTTATCACATGTACACTGCATGAAAAGAGCTGTATGTGGATGTATACAGGAATCGGTGAAGCTAGTGAGAGGTGATGACTGCGAGGTGTAAAGGCCCTTTTGTATGTTAATGACTAGCAGAAGGAGCTGCTGTCCTTCTTATCATAGCCGGGGGGGGGGGGGGTCTTGATGCACTTGAGAGCAATTTTGATGAGAGAAGACCGCAGGAAGAGGCAAGCCATGTGTATAAAAGGCCTAAGAGTGCGCATTACGTTGGCATTGCAGTAAATTAAGCTTTATGTTAGCTGACGAAACAGTAGTAAATTATACCTTGCCAAGGTAACCTAAGCATTTGGCTATACAACTACTTTTTGATACTTGCGTTTAGCTTATTTAACAGTTTGTCACGTCCAAATTACACAATGTTGTTTACAAATGTATGTATTAAAGCGTTTTTAATTCAACCTTATAGGAAGCTGTAACGAGCCTCCATAATTCAGAAAACAACCCACATAAATACGATCCACAAACTGGGTAAGAATGTTGTTTCTTTACCTGCTATGTATGGGGTTTTACATAATCATTTTAAATGTAATTAACGACACTACTTTCTTTCCACATAGAATAAGTTTCAAGCAGTAATGACATATCTGCTGGAGGAATTATAGATGACTTTTGCAGGTGCAGACACTGAGTGTATAAAGGGTAATCAGAAATTGTTATTGTCATTATTTTCATGTCTCTTTATTTTTGTCCCTCTAATAATTTATCAATTATAAATTATAAAAATAATACTCTTTGTCTCGGCCAGGAAAGTCTCAGCTAAGACACTCCATTAAGGCATGGGATATAGATAAGTAAGTGTATAAATTCATCTATATATTAAGTTCAGTACTTTTGAGTGTTTTTAGGGATTAACGCATGGTGTGTTTTGCAGTTGCTGGAGTCCAGGTGTAGGGTCATTCAAACAGATGCAGAGAGAGAACTGTGGCAGACTGCAATGCTGGAGCTGATACCTGATGAGAAGGATGCCATTGCGTGCCATGCCATCAGCATGTAATATCTAATGGGACTGAGCTATTTATTAACATTTATTTTGGACATCTAACAAGCACTGGTGCATGTTTGTTTTAGTATTGCTTTTAATTTAATTGCACATTCATAAATGTACATTTGTTAAATTTTTTTCTTTTGTTCATTTTTTTTCTTATTCTTACTTTGCTTTGTATATTTATTATTTATTTATTAGTGTTTGGTTTGATTTTAATAAAAAAATCTCTTCTATTAAATTCTAATGTAATTTTTTAACTGATGTGGGGGATGTATAGTACTGCTGGAGGGGGGGTGGATAGGGTCGATCTACATATCTGCCCAATAACCAATCAAGTCACTAACCATGGAACCAAAGTCACTGTGCCATGGAAGGATTCCTCAGCGAGATACATCCAAATTGGTATCAATCTGGAAGTATCCTAGCTTGGTGGAATATGATGCATATGCTCAGTGGTACTTGTAGATACTTCCAAAAATCAGTGGTGTATACGGGAGTTTCCTAGTACAGATACACCTCTTTTCATGCAGTGGTACATCCCAATGGGCAGTAGTACTGTGGTCTTTGCTGCAACAAACTCTACATTCACAGCTCTGTCTGTTAGGATTCTTGGACACAACTCCCACACACATACTGTGCATAGCAGAGCCTTTTCCAACACGGTCAAGACTTTGTCTAGAGTGCCACTAGTGCAGGTGTTTCTGACCTTTGAGGAGACAAAGGTGAGTCATCAATAGACTCCAGAACTGTTTGTTGACACACAACATGCTTTGTCACATTTTGCTCTTTAACCATCTCATCCAATCTCTCTTGGACCTTGATAGCCGTCCACAAGTGTGCAGGTTTGCTTTTGAATACTTAAGATAGTTCCTTATCAGAGCAGTGCTGAATAAACATTACAGCCAGCTCTCTGCTTTGATTACCTAAAGTTCTGCCCTCCTCTCTGAGGCTCTGTTCAGGTACTTCAGTTGTTTATCTTATCCAATAATCAAGAGAACTCTCGTTAGAGTAAGGTTTTACAGAATAGAAATCTGCTAGAGGCATTCCTAAGCTACTGTAATCAGCTTCTACAGTCGGAGTAACCATTCTGTTGCTTAGCCAAACCTTTATGATGTCCCTTGCCCTCCTCATTAGTCTGTTCATCACTTCTCTAATCCTTTTGGGGGCTTCTTCATGTTTCTTGTCAAAATGCACTCGCATCAGCTCTTCCTACTCCATCATGGAGCACTTATATGTACAGTCTCCATGATATTAAGGTGGTGCAGTTCACTACCAAATTTAACTTAAAAGCATCAATAATAGTTGCATTCCACATATTACTCTCAGAAACATTAGTGTTTTCTTCAAAATACTAGGTGGCAGACCTGAATATCTAGTCTGCAACAAACTGTCCCGGATAGCTTCACCACTTTCAGATCCGATTTGTCTGATTCAGGTTTGGTAAATTCTAGGTTTCCAGGGTTTGTAATTGGACTACAGCTCATGCCCGGTTCAGCATCAACTGACAATCTGATCGTTCCACCCCTCCGAATGCTTGTGTGTTTAGGACCCATTAACTGAAAACCTCAGCCAGGTGTTGTTAGAAGCGCACCCCTTCCTCTACCAGCCATAATTTTGCTGTGTTCAAATGTTAACCCCTCAATTTCTTAGTAGACAAACAAATAAATTTGCACCACAATCAAATTGTCAAGCACCTATACTTGTTTAATAGAATGAAATAACTTATACAAAAGAATTGTTCCTCAACAAGTTAAAGAAGTCACGACACCATTTTGTAGTAGATTTTCTTCTGCGTTGTGGTCGTGTTGAAAAATAAAAAGATCCCACACTATGATACGGTTGATACATTGTTTATTTTCGGTTTGCAGTCTCTGTATCAAAGTATAATAGACACCATCAGACAGCAACTGGAGAATAGTTTAGCCGTGCCTCTCATCATAATGACATCCTGTGAACTAGCGAGGAAATTACATCAGCTCTACCCTTGTACTTACACACCATGTGACTTAAGTGAATGCTGCTTCCTGAACATTTTATATAGGATTAACAGTCTTATTCCAAGGAAAAAGCAAAACCAATAGCACAAAAAGCTAATTATAGATATTTAATAGGGGTGCAAAGGATCGCAGTTCTGTGCAGATCACAGCTCACAGTTCACCATGCACGTGACCCATGGATTAATTGCTCATTTTTTAAACTTGCAGATTAATCTTAAATGTTTAAAGGTCGCAGAGTGATTCTACCAATACAATTAACTAATGAATTAGACGGAGTAGAAGAACACAAAAAGCCTACCGTGTCATTCAAATCACATGTACTGTATAGGAGCATTTGGCATCTCTGTAAAATGATGACGGAAGAAGTGTGGTGGACAAAACGGTTACAATGTGTAGGCACTGTGAAAGCGGCAATACATTGAGCATGGCTATGCATCTGAAGTGACATCACCCTGGTGTTCTGTTAATGCAAACCACAACAAGCACAGCAAGCTCGCCGCTGCATTTAGGCAGGCCTTTGCCCCAGAATCAGAGTGGGCTAATGCGATTCTCAAATCTATCAGGATGTTTATTGCAGCAGACATGAGGTCGTACTCTGTGGTGGAAAACAAAGGATTTATTTATTTTGCCCCCGTGGGGATGAAAAACCCACTTCCTGAACTTTACGTACAGGATAAAATCCTATACAGTTATCAGATGCATCCCCTATTGTGATCACCACAGACGGGGGACATCAAGGTCTACAGAAAGCTACTG
>JAAGKR010004728.1:44873-58072 GCA_011419295.1 Clarias macrocephalus | reverse complement strand
TTTCTTATAAACCCCACCCCCTCCTCATTTGATCCCTGTGGCTCACCAGCTGGTTCCAGTGTATCTCCAGTTCAACCAGAGCCTCCAAGTTCACATACTTCACTTAATTGGTTCCCAAGGCAAGAATTAAATATTTACTTTAAAGCACTTTAAAATTCAATTGATTTTTATCTGACAGCTGTGCTGGTCTCGAGTGGGCTGATTGCATGCGCTCACCACGTAGTCCCATGAGTGTTTGAGAAAGTGTGCAGCACAAACAGCTGAAATCCTCCTCCGTCGAAACACACACACAAGCGCACTCAGCGCTGCCCCGTGATCAAGTATGGACATGGACACTGACTTGACCTGTAACCCCATCCATTGTACTGCAGGCTTAAAGCTGAGATAAAGCAAGAAAAGATGAAATGGGTGCAACAGCTGATCCCTTAATGCAGCAGGTGACTGAGAGAGCTTTTAATATAGACACACTTCTCGAACAATACACAATAATTAACCGTTTAATTTGGGTGACACACATAAATAATAATGAAGTCGAGTCTGCCGTTTGAGAATCAATAGACTTTTGAAAGAAGACCTACGTTCCTGTGCATTCTTTAACTAAATAATAATAATAATAATAATAAAAGATCCTTTATTTATTTATTTATTTATTTATATTCCACTGGAACTGGAATGTTCAAAGTAATGGCTATAAAATTTATTTCATTATCATCATCATCATCATCATCATCATCATCATCACCAAACAAGTTTTCCTTTACTGTCATCCATCCATTCATTCATTAATTCATTTATTCATTAATTCATTCATTCATTTATATTTGTTTAATTATTTATTTAACAAAATTTTTACTTAATAAAAGTGCAGTTAAACAAACATTTAGTACCAACAAAAACAAACAAACAAACAAACAAACAAACAAACAAACAAACAAACAAACAAACAAACAAACAAACAAACAGACGAGTTAGGATTAATTAAAATGGCATTACCAATTACTATCATAAAAAAACTAAAAGAAAAATCATCATCATTATCATCATCCTCATCATCATCATCATCATCATCAGCAGCAGCAGCAGCAGCATCCAACATGTAAATCTAAAATGCAAAAACATTTAGGTTTATTTATTATAAAAAGTATTTTTTCTGTATTTATTTATTATTTGTTTATCAGTGATAAATGATTAACCTGCAATTTCATTTAAACAAGCAAACAAAAATAATCAAACAAGCAAGCAAGCAAACAAACGAAATTATCATCATCATCATCATCATCATCATCATCATCATCACCTTAACCATTCCTGTTGAAAATCTGAATATATTTATTTACTTGTTTTCTTCCTTTTATTGTGCACTTGTGACATTAATATAATTTACAAATATATCTTATTATCTTTTACTAAAAATTATTTGTATCAGTTATTATGTAATTATACATTTGCTTGGTTAGTTTTAATGGTATCCTGCTATTATCAACAACACGATCAACCCAGACACCCCATAAACCTTTGTGTAAATTGTTTCAGGCATGATGCAATCAGTTACATAGAACATCGTGCAAATCAAACATACTGGTTTCACCAATTACTTAGATTTTTTTTTTTTTTTTGTTAAGTTTGGTATATTGAACAAGTTTAAAGAGGAAAAAAAAACAACTAAAAACTCAACTGACCTAAAAACTAAATTCAAAAATGTTATTACACTTGAGAGAAAAGCTTGGTGCCAAAACTTTTGGTACTATGTACTAGATTTATTTATTCACACTCTTCTGTAATTTCTGTAATGACTTACTTTATTTGTGATTTATGCAATTTTGCTAGACATCTGTCATTATAAGACAGATAACTATCCTCCATGCTCAACCTGAATGCTAACATCCTCACACACGGTCACCCTGCAGCTTTACTTTTGCAAGAGGAGACCCAACTGTGTAACTTCTAAAAATTTGCCCTCTCTGTCGATGTCCATTGAGGAGGCCCCGAACTCCATGGTGAAAACTCATCAATGCTACACTGACAATCTCAGATGCTTTACTTTAGCAATATAGAAGCAGGGTGTATAAGTATAAATAAATAATGATCTGGCTGTAGAGGAACTGACATGGCTGTTCTATCTCATCATCTTTCTGAAGCCCACAGAGTCCTGAGTGTCTGTTAAGCTTAAACTTGATTTTCATTCCCAACGTGCTGCTCTGGTGTTTCCATTCAAATGGTGGGAGAGTGATGAGAAGCCTATTTAGGTTCCATCACAGATGATTCAAGTTACTGTACTTGTCAATCAACGAGCATTGCGGTGAAACCTTTATTCATCATACCAGACATTCATTTGATGATATATTGCAATTCATTACATCTTATTAAAGTAGTGACAGTATAAATGTTCTTGAAGCTGTGAGTAATGAAAATGTGAGTCGTCATAAATTTGAAGCTTGCAAGAAAATGACCTGCAACTTAATATGAGTGGTCAAAAAATGTAAAATATGAGGGTTTATGTAAAATATACTTCAAACTGAACCAAATTTAAGGATTCTGGAATATAAAAAGTCTGATGATCAAATACTGATAATGAAGATGCTCACATTCAATTAATTATACAACAATTATCCAACCGAGTAGTCTGATTGGACGAGAGCCATTCCACAGGTTGTAGTTATAGAGCATAGCAGTATGTGGATGTTTAAATATATGTATCACAATGGTGAAAGGGGAGAGCAGATGACTGCTAAAACCCAAATGTCATGGAAGAACTATCAGCAAGAAAACACATCTACGTTGTCTTCTTAATAATCGCTTCTAAGTCATTCCGATTGCCTCTTAACTGCATGTCTTATTAAATACTGTAACTATCATCTAATATAAGGCTGAATCCCAAATCCCTCTCTAACCCCTGATCAAGGGTACTAATTGGTTTGTAGAACAAGGGATATATGTATGTCCTACATAGCACTAGCTTTTCATTTATCACTATTTGGTATTCAAACCAGAAACCCGGGAAGTTTACTGATATTCTAAAGTGGAATAAATACAAATATAAAGTAAATCTCATGTTTCTTATGACTGTTCACCACCTCAGTGGTTTATTCCCCTCACCTATTGGCTACATTCAGTAGTAATTCAGTAAGATTTTAACACTATTTTCTCTCCTGTTAATTACTCTAAATGTCGGTCACAGTCTCAATGCTAGTTCCACTAGTGGTGGAAGGATATGTGTCAACAGAGCACAAAACGTGTAAAAATAAAGGAGCAAATCAAATCTGTTGTTTGTGCTGTTGTAAAAAAGCATATCACATTTGAGGTCTATCTGAATATCAGCACAGCTCTGATATCTTCGGCAAACTGGCAGCACCCTAATGTCTATGACCACATCACAGCTGTGCTAATATTCAGTACAACAGCACTCCCTGTCATATGATATTATTTAAATATATCTACAAATTTGTGTAGTTTTATGAACAAAATTGGTCTTAACATGGAACCCTGAATAACACCGCACTTTACTTAAAATAATATACATAGATTTAATTAACAAATACATTGAATGAGTTTTAAAGTACTTATAGAAAAAAAGCAGCACACAACATAGTCTAATCTGTATATTGAATGATGTAAAATTGCTCAGAAAAACAGTTGTGGTAGTAGTTATTAAGGGCAGAAGTCTACATGACATATTAACATAATCAAATGATAAAATAATCAAGCATTTCAAAACTTTCCAGGTAGATACTAACTTGAGTTAATCTAAAAATAAAAGGCTTATTTTAAACAAAAGCGCTCCAGTTGACTGTCTTACAAACATTTCTTATTCTAAAGCATTTAAAGTAAATCAAGGGAGTCGACTTACTCCAGCTTTTACCCTGTCAGCATTAAGTGCATTACTGTAATCACTACTTTAGTCGCTTGTCTTTACTGCATTGTGGGAAGTGCTCAATGTGAGTTTGACACACAGTAATTGTCCTGCAATTAAGGTCGCTGATATCAAGGGAGGTGTTTGTTTTATGCCTTCAATTTCCCTGTAATTGCTGCAGCGTCGATTAGGAGAACTTCACCTTTAAATCAGAAGCTAAAGAGAGTGTAGTGATAATGTAAGGATCTCCGCTTTTATCTTTGAATTCTTCCTTAGTTACTTTCCGTTCTCTATGACTGAATTACTTCATCCATCACATTGTGTTTCTGGTTATAGTAATACAGTAAATGGTGGGTTCATTATTTTGCCACGAAAGCGACATGGGAAAGCAGCATGTTCTCACATCTGGGTTCTGACCTGGGTTAATGCAGGTTAAACTAGGTTAAATCCAGGCCCAGGACCAGACATGAGGGCATGACAGCAGCAAATAACTCAGATATCCTTACAAAGGTACAGAGGTTTGCTTATGTATACTGTACAGTGGAGATGTAAATAATAAGGTACATTTAAATCATTCAAAAATTTTATTTCCCAGTTTAATTTTGCAATGCCAATTGCATTATATAATCACTTATCAATTATTTAGTGTTACTAAATAATTGTTGAGTTTTAAATCAGGTTTATGATTGCGCTTGGAAACAGTCAAATTTTCTGTTTTACTTTTATGTGTGTATATGAGGCTAGTCCCCCGAGTGTATGTGTGTGTGTGTGGCCATGCAGACAGATTGACCAGGTTAATATCATGTACTTGCAGGCTTTAATGCGTGGCAGATTCAGCACCAGATTTTGGACATTAGTGCACTTTGTCAGGCTACTCCCAGCGGCTCAACGGCAGGAGGAAGAATAAAATAGATGCAAATATGCACCGGTGAGTAAAAGAATGTGCACAAGGTGGTGTGTGTGTGTGTGTGTGTGTGTGTGTGTGTGTGTGTGTGTGTGTGTGTGTGTGTGTGCGTGTGTGTGTGTTGGTCGGGGTGTGCTGTTTATGTTTAGGTAAGAAGGAAAGCACATGCACTTAACCTCCTATCTCTGCAAACCCAGGCCTGTATTGTGCTCAAAGGTCTGAGCATTGTATTTTTCCTCTCCTGTTTTTTTGCATGAGAGAGTGGCACTCGCAGACCCACCACTCATTAGCACTTCAATTAAATAAAAAAGGGACAGAGCCACGTCTGAATCCGGAGCCAATTTGGCAGCGGGCCTTGAATGCAGCACGGCACAGCCTCTCTTTTCTTTCTGCAATTCAGCCTCTAAACAAAAGTGACAGGATCTGTCAACGCGGGCGAACAGGCCGGGGATTCACCTGAGCATCTAAGTTATATAACACTAGTCAGATTATAATTAGTGTCAGTTTTAATCTGCTTGTGAGCGGTGCTGCATCTGCAAGCTGTGGCACAGGAAATGTCAATGTGTGTGATAGCCTCCTGTTCACCCCACCAACTCTAACCTGCGCATGAATATTTCAAGGGGATTCTGAGGGCAGGAGGAAAGATTTAATTATTTCAAATTAGGAGGTGCCGCGTGATTTGGCCCTAACGACCCACCTCGCTTCATGCTGGAAAGCAAGAACAAGGGCAAATTTGCAGCGCTACAAAAAGAGGAGATTGTAATTGTGATCAGAATCGTTTTTTGTCAATGAGAAGGTGTGTTCGTTGGGGTTTCGGCAAAGGACAGGTCATTAATTCACAGTCCTGGTTTGCATGTGCTTGATGCACACTGATTATAAACTCTGTGACAGAACCGCAGCTCCTTTGTTCTCTCCGTTTCTCTCCTCAGCGCATCGCATGTTTTTATGATCACGTTTTTTGTCCAGCATGTTTGCACAGGCTTGGGTAGGTTAACATAGGTTAGAAGGTGGAATTGAGTGCCAAGCTGGAGTTTTTAATCCAAGTTTTATTCAAGGATTGTGTCTGTATGGTAAGGTCTTTTGTGAAGAGTTGTGTGTTTTAAGCCTAGGATGTTTGAAGTACTCCAGGGGGTCTTGAACTCAGCGTGGCTCTTCAACACTCACCAAGTCCACATTCCATTTCCACAGCCATATCGAAACTAACTCCCCACAGTGCACTGGACACACACACACACACACACACACACACACACACACACACACACACACACACACACACACACACACACACACACACACACACACACACACACACACACACACACACACACACACACGCATACACACACACACACGATTTCAATGTAGCTTTCTGAACAGTTTCAATGAAAGAAAAATGTCAATGTTATTTTCAAATAAGTGAAATTCAATCTAACGCAATCAGAATAATTTGTCAGTGCAAAGCAGTTTTGTGAATTTAATCCACTTGTGATTTGTAGTCTGTAATATCTTATTCAACTTTAATAAGCAAACCATAAAAGTGTGTGCGTTAGCTCACACCACGTTTAATAGCTTTTATGCATTTCTTAATTGTTTTCTAATATTAACTTTTATTATAAAAGTCAGTAAAATACATTTTTATTGCATTACTAAAGTCTGCATCACCTCCTTATTAATCCAAAGACCTTAACTCCGGTTTATGCAAAGTTCGACACAATATCAGCTGCATCATCAGTTTCAATCTATTATTCATAACACTCTGCTGTAATTAAAAGACCTGCATATGTATATACAGTATCATCATTTATTAAAATTGAATTGCCATAAAGCATACATGGTTATGTGTATTTCCTTTTTTCCCCTTCTTCCCTAGATCATTATTTTTAATAAAGCAAACTCATGAAACTCAGGAAATTTTATACCGAACTTGTTGTATATGCTCATTTGCTTGGTAGATATACTGAGCTGATCTAAAATAAATACATTAATTAACTAATAAAATTCACCTTATTGTATAATCTACATAAATATTATGTATTTATTCTAAATCAGGTGTTAATTACATCTAAGTGCCAGAGGACCATTTATGAAATGGTTATATACCTCCAAAAAGTTTATCATACCTGTCAAAGACGGCACATCAAAGAATAATACTTTATTAAGAAATAGTCTTTAGGGAAAGAAATATCCTGTTATAGCACACCGGGATGAATGCAAGACTAATTAAAAAGCATATTTTTACATTATTAATTTCTGAGTTTCACACTTAATGAATGTGAAATGACAGGGTTCCTATTTTTACATCCAGGCACAGGGAAGCAGAGGAGCTGGGGAATACAGGTCCGCAGGTTTGAGCCAACGCACCGGTGTGTGGAAAGACGGCTTCTCTCTTCGGGAGTAAAGCTACACCACTGAAATAAAAATACAAACTTAAAAGACTCTGGCATATGGGTAGTATTGAATTTGGTGCGGCTTTGCAACTTTGAAATTACATGATAGTGTATAGTAGATTGTGTAAAATGTCATACATGAGATATTAATATATTTTATCATAGAATTAACAAGACATTAAAGTTTAAGAACAAAGTAATTCCGTAAATAATTGAATAGATTATCAGATTTTTCTTAAGATAGAAAAGGTGTGAAGCCTTAATGCACAAGCATGTTGCAGGCTTCCTTGAGTGGTCTGTTTTCTTTTGCTTTGAGAGAAAGGAAAAAGAAGGAGTGCAGACATTGAGAGAGAGAGAAAGAGAGAGAGAGAGAGAGAGAGAGAGACTCTCTGTAGAATAGACGTAATCAAGTGTGCGGAGATCTCTTTGCCAAAAACACTGCATCTCACCGCACACGTTTGCCCTGCTCTCTTAGGACACACACTCTCTTACTGAAGGCATCGGACTGATTCGGAAACACAAAACACAGCTTTGTCTGTTCAACACATCAGAGAAACATCAGAACACCCAAAATAAGCACTAAACGTTTTCTTTCCTTCTTTCTTTGGCTTAAAAGGAACGTGGGAACCCCCCCCCCAAAAAAAGAAAATACAGAAACATTCCTATATATTCCTATAAGTAAAAAATGTGTATTTCATTTTTTATTATATATTTTTTTATATATAATGTATATTCATATTATATGATATAATAAAAATATATAATTACCTACTACTAACAACATGTAAATCAAATAAAATCTAAATTCCAAAATTTGGGAAATATTGTAGTATATTATTTAATTACATTTTTTAGAAGCAACAAAACATATAAACGAATATAAACACATATTAATGCAATAAGCTCTTTCTCTCCCAAATGTAGCATTTTTTTTTTTTTTTTACTATTCTGTAGCTGCTTAACAAAGATGTGAAATGCTGTATTTTACTATAATTTTTTTCCTTCAAAGCTATTCCTTAAAAAAAAAAATTTGTGATCTTCAGCTCCTGGGTTCAAGCAGCATGGGGCATTTGTCACTCAGGTCTTGGGCTCGTGTAAATATTAGCTGAATGCTTGCACACAGAACTACACGGCTTTTGTGAATGAGGACTGGAATTCCTCCAAGACAAATCGCTGCTACAGTAATGTGTGTCTGTTAAACCCTGTGGCCGTTTATTTTCTTTCCATGTTAATTTGTCGACGCTTCCTACTGCCTTCATGAGAGACACAGATAAAGGTGCGTGGACATTTGATTAATATTTAACCCCAAAAAAATATATATATATTTTGGGGATATTCATTGGTGTTCCTTTTACGTACCACATTTGAAAGTTTTTCATTTCCATTCTCACTCCTGTATGATTTGCCTGCACATGAGCAATAGCTGTATTTCAGGTGGAATATCTAGAAATCAAGAGTGTTTGATTTATTAATGTGCTGTGTGGTAAATAGTCTATTACATAAGATCTTTCGAGTCAAATCTATCAGAAACTATCAGCTGTGTTCAAGGGCTCGAAGGAATTGCAGCTAGCCATCGTCTGGCTAAACTCAGGCCGAAATGCAAACTGCTGTGTCTTTATTGCACTGGCCTCACAGGAGATCACACTTTCTTGCTGAATTTTCCTTCTGTGCCGAGCAGCAGAGGGCAAGTCCAGAGTGCTACACACACGCGCACACACACAAACACACACTTGATCATCACACATGTGCACATACACATACTCAATCACCGTACACCCACACACCCTTATGCACACACACACACACACACACACACACACACACACACACACACACACACACACACACACACACACACACACACACACACACACACACACACACACAAGGGAGGCCCCTGCTGCACTTTAGGTGCAGGCTTATTAAAACAGACTCTGCCAGCTTCAGTATTCAGCCTGTGCGTCGGCACGCTTATCACTCCTCATTAGACAATCATCGGGAGCGCTGGCGAGTGCCAAGCCTTAATCAATGCGCTTTGTGACTCTGTTAGGGTGGCCATGCAGAATAACACCACCTCTTGGGTTAATACAGTCAGGAGCAGAGCAAAGAAAGATCCTGTGGACAAGTCCAAAACATGTTTCTAACATTAAATAAGGCAGGGAGGGACCACATCCATATGGAGTTTCAGTTGCATAATTTTTGATTGATGTGAGGGCTTTTTTCTGAAAGATGGATACTGCAAAGGCTCTGTGGTGTCCATATCCTCTGCCCCCCACCTCCTTTTTTTTCTAGTGAATCATTGTAAATTATGCAGAGTGTAAGGATTGAAAGGGATGTGTTTCTGCATAGTTCAAACATTCTACTGTTTCCTCATTTTCTCTCATTCGTGAATAAGAGAAAAAAGTAGGTAAAGGTACAAGGGTTTGAACATCCATTTTAATGAGCTTAATTGGATAAAAGCAAGTCTCAACATAATAACAGTATTATTATTATTATTATTATTATTATTATTATTATTAATAATAAAAATAATACTACTACTAATAATAATGTGATTACGCACGAAAAAAAAGGGATTTTCCCAAATTCAGGAAACACTCGAGAGGCAAAGGCAACATCCTGCGAGTGAGTCAAAGATGAGAGGAGAGTGGAGAGGAGGAGACAGGAACTGTTTCCCCTGGCCCAGTCCCACTGCAGGAAGCGTTTGTAAGGGGTTGGAATCAGAGGTCAAGGCTGGGGGTCAGCGGGTGGCAGTCCAGAGAGTTAAAGCAAAAGAGGGAATTCATTTCCCAGCCTTCATCTAATTCCATGGGAAATAGCTGATTTTATGTCTTAATGTTTTTGTCATAGAAGGTCATATTTTCTTCCCAAACAATAAAACGTGGTTCCAATATTGCTGTTGATGTACAATGTAATTCTGAGATTTTATGTTTTTAGAACTATTTACAGTTTTATTATATATAGCTTTTAGATTTATTTTTTGTTACTATGTTGCACTTTTCTATCTATCTATCTATCTATCTATCTATCTATCTATCTATCTATCTATCAAAAATAATATGTGTATTTGTATATCTATATAATTATCATAATCTTTATTGTATAATGAACAATAATTGTATAATGCTTTACTCTCTCTCTCTCTCTCTCTCTCTCTCTCTCTCTCTCTCTATATATATATATATATATATATATATATATATATATATATATATATATATATATAGTACAAATACACACAACAATGTTACTATGAGTATACAACATCATAGTAACATTAAATAAGACAGGGATTGCTAATACATAATACATATATTATACAATAATTACGATGATGATGATGATTATTATTATTACTATTATTATTATTATTATTGTTGTTGTTGCTTTGTTGTTGTTGCTTTATGCATCTTCTTTTTTGTTGTTGTATTATATCACTCCTACACATTTCAACACACCCTAGAGAGAAAAGCCGTTAAGGAAAAAAAGTTTCCCATTTTCAGAAATGTGCAGCATCTCAAAGGTCCTTTTCATTTTAACCAAATGCAGGGGGTGTGAGGGGTTGTTGGGGTGTTTGGGGGTGGGTGTGGGAGGGGTGGGGTGTCCTCATTGAGCGAGCAGATGGAACAATAAATCACGGCAGCGGCGGCCGCCCCTGCACGGGCCTAGCCCCAGCTGCCACTTTCACCGCTTTTTCAGCTGACATGCTTTCAGGTCCTGCACTCTCTGCCTCCCTCCTCTTCAGTCCCTCCGTCCCGTACAGTCATATCCATCAAAGCGACGCGCGTGCCCATCAACCTACCGCGGCGATCGATTGGCGCGCTTGGCACGCGCGCGTGTCCAATGCGCGCCTCCGCACCTCGTTCCTCATTTGCGCCTTTTAGCCTCCAGCGCCGGGGCCGTGATTACCGCGCCACGACCCTCCGTCATTACACTCACATTATGATGGATTCTGTGGCGTCCGAACCTTAAGTGTTTCAACCGGGAAAAAAAAAAAAAGTATTGCTCATTGTTTAGTTTTTATTTATTTTTTCCCCTTCTTCACTCCGCCATCCGTCTCTTTCCTACTGTATCACTCATCCATATCCCGCAGTCAATGCTTTAAACATTGTGCTTATTTTGCAAAGTAAATAGAGTCAATAATCAGTGTGTAACCTTCGGTGAGAAGGAAAAGGTCAGGCTGCTGGTGCAGTGCCTCTGAAGGCCAGCTGGTGGCGCTGTAAGGCCAGAGATGCTTTTAACAGCACATTGGACAAAGAGACTGGAGTGAAACTATAGGGAAAGTACATGCAGTGTTCTGTATGCGTGTATATCACAGGAAAACACCTTTCAGTGTGGAATGTTACAGTACATTCTCAGCTCTGAGCAGGAAAAAAATCTCAAATGCCGATGCTCTCTGCGAAACTATAATCTTAAAGACTTATGACTGTGTATACTGCACTAATTTATAACCTCAGCTTTCATAAAGTTTCAGTGCATTTCCATAATAGTGTACTATGCATCCTTCTCATATTTATTTATTTGCCAATTTATTTATTTAATATGTATTTTTTTTAATAAATAAAGCATAACAGCATTATTAACATGAACACACACACACACGCACACACACACACACGCACACACACACACACACATATATATATATATATATATATATATATATATATATATATATATATATATATATATTTTTTTTTTTTTTTTTGCATCTTTTTAAATTAAAAGTGTGTTTTGTCTTAGAATGTAAAAGCTATACAATTAATTCCCACAAAGTTCTGAACAACAAAGTTAATGACGATAAGAATAAGCTCACACTTTTCCCCTCTCTCTCTCTCTCTCTCTCTCTTTCACACACACACACACGCACACACACGCACTCGCGCACACACACACACGCACACTCGCACACACACACACACACACACACACACACACACAAACACACACACACACACACACACACACACACACACACACACACACACACACAGTGTGGTTCTTCCTCTGCAGGACTAAAATGTCCCCTGACTTTTGACTTTTGTTTTGACATACAAAAAAAAAAAAAAAATCATTTCTGCATATCCTACCATTAGAGGAAGAACTGGTGTCTGTATACAAAGTCCTGCTTGTAACTCATCCTCCCTGCCTCTCTCTCTCTCTCTCTCTCTCTCTCTCTCTCTCTCTCGCTCTCTCTCTCTCTCACTGGCTTACATCCCTTTTTTAATGTTTTATTCCTCCGCATTGTCATGGAAATACTTGTTCGGAAGATATTTTGTTTAATCCCAACTTCAGTAGCTGAATAGCAGCAGAGAACAAAATGAATATTAGCTATGGATAAACCTTACCGCAAAACATTTTTTTTACTGCTTTTAAAGCTGGTTTAAAAAAGCAGGACTGAGTCCGGGAAAGAGAGAGGGGAAAGAGAGGAGAAAATGTGAGATAGAGCATGATTTCTGTATGAGATGGGACATCGCTTGACATTTGCAATCTAAGAAGAGTTTGAAGAAAGAAGCAAAATAAAGGGAGATAAAAAGTGAGGAAAAGTGTCAATGTTGACTACGCTTGCAATTACAGATGTAGAAGGCTGGTATACTGCACTTAAAGGCTGAATTTCCAAGCTAGACTGAATGGTTAATGTATAAAACTGTATTTATTATAGCTCATACAAAGTCAGTAATGTCACAGAACAACACGTTTGCCTTTTTTTTTTTACTTTGTCTTTAATTTTTTTCAGGTACATGATGCATTATTATTATTATTTTTATTATTTGTGCAAAATAGAGAAATGTACATTATATATATATATTAAGGGTTCTTAAATTTGTTAAATACAGGATGAATAATAAAAGAAAAGAACAGTGAATTATTAGACAGAACTCATCTCAATATCTGTGATAAAGTAGAATATATTTCTAATATATTATCCAGCTGCTTAATTCATTTACTGCTCATGTTGCTCTCTCTCTCTCTCTCTCTCTCTCTCTCTCTCTCTCTCTCTCTCTCTCTCTCTCTCACACACACACACACACACACACACACACACACAAACACA